>CAMKVN010002506.1:0-13335 GCA_946474995.1 Funneliformis geosporum
ATGATCGGCAAATGATCGGCAAATGATCGGCAAAATGATCAACAAATGTGATAATATGAAGTATGTCCACCCTGCTTAATTCAGATCATCTGATAATCACATTTAGGTGATTATAAAACAAATAATATATGCTATGTATTGTATGTTTATGTATGCTTAATTGTATTCATATATGTATAGTTATTAAAAATAAACATATGATATATGATATACTTATTTTGGGTTATACATAGAATTTGCAAAAAAAATTTTAAGTATTTTTTTATTATAAATAAATATTTGTAATGTAATACTATTATAGATAGATATATAACAATAAATTTAGCAATGACTTAAATAATTAAATTTATACAGAGATGTAACGAATTTTTATAATTATATAGATATATAAATAAAAACACAAAATAATGCAAAAATTATTTTTATATAAAATTTATATGCATTATTGTTAATAAATCTATAATATTCAATTATTAAATTAGTTAAGATTAAGCTTTTTGCGTATTTTATGATTTTACAATTCTAGCTTTTAAATCTCTGTTTGGACTCTATGATCTGCTATAAGTCTTTCTGCTAATTTTATCTTATATTCTTTTATTTCTAACTTTAAAATTTCTTGTTCACTATAACTTTAATTAATATCAATTCTACTTCTTTTAATTTTTGAAGTATTTTCACATATGTACTCCTTTCTTTTTCCCTTTTTTTCTGGTTTTTATTTATTAGTTATATTCTGTAATAATACTTTTTCTAATATAATTAAAAGAAATTAATTGATTAATTAATAAATAAACAAAAATATTATATTGATATTTAATAAATAACTTACTTTTTAATTTTTTATTAGAAGTCGCCTTTCAACTTTTTTATTAGTAACTATTAAATTAATGTTAATTTTTAAAATAAATGGTTAAATTATAATAATTATAATTATTATAATTATTTACCTTTTCATATCATAGTTTTTAACTTCTTTTAAACTCACTTTTATCCCTTCTAGTATTTAAAATCCCAAATTTGTCACTGTTTTAAAAGTTTTTTATCAAGCTGTTTGTCTTCAAAAATATTTAATAATTTCAAAAATAAACACTTAAAATATATCAATATAATAATAATTAATACTAATCTCATAATTGCAGTAATAAACTTTAATTGCTTTCTTTTACAGTTGACTTGAGCATGCGTTACTTCAGCTATATTAGTATTATTTTTATAATGATTTCAAATTTCATTTTTCATATTTGAGATATGCTTATTTAAAAATATTAAAATATAAGGTTATTGATAATATTGAATCCAATTTATTATATAAACATTTAATATTATTAAATTATAAAATTAAAAAAAATTAAATTTTATGAATTATATAATAATGTTTACTCATTATGTATTGATTATTATATGATTTCAATTCTTTGAAACAATTATAAACTTCTTTAGTACTAGATTTAGTTGGAATGGGTTTTACTTATAGATATACTTTGTTATTAAATTTTTTAACTACTAAATAACTAAAAATAACATATGTTAATGTATTAAATTTTTGTATATTAAATTTCATAATTCAAAATTCTTTATCGATTAAAATAAACCAAGCATGATTTAAAAATATATGTTAAATGTGTTTTCTAGTTTTTACTAGAGTTTCCTTTTAATAAAATTAATCCTAATTCTTTTGCTTCGCCTACATCTATATTTTCAAGAATGTATTTCTAACCTATCCTATCAATATGATAAAATTTTACTGGTATTTTACTTAAATTTTTAACTACTTTAAAAATTTGAGTAAATAGATATTATTATGCATCAGTTGTAAATATATTAGTATAAATATAATATAAGATAAAATTAAAAAAGTAATAAAATTAATTTTTTTGTAATAGGAAGAAGTAAATAAATTTATAATCAAAATATTTACTTAATTTATATGTTTTATCATATAAATTTAATTAGCTTCAAATTCATTAATATCATTATACACTCTTTTGAATGTTAAATCAATTTGAAAACACTTTAAATTTTGCAATACTTTTGCTTGAAAATTAAGCATACATAAAATTAAAGTTTAACTATCTTCAAATTACTCTATAAGTAAATTAATAAATAATAAATTATAATTATATAATACTGTATGTAATAAAGTGTATTATGTAATACTTACCCATATAATGTATATAATTATGCATATCAATTTTTTTTACACTGAACAATATACATATCTCCTAAGTTCCCTTATCCATAAAAATGTATATTATTATAATATTTAGCAATAAGAGATTTAAGTTTATTCACATTGTTTAGCAATTTATGTACTTCTAATAAAGTATCTTTATCAAAAGTTGCTAAAATACGATTATTTTTTATTTAAAATAAAAAATATATTATATATTATTATTATTATAAATAAAAATATATTTTAAGAAATTATCTGCTAGAATTGAGTGAGCGTAAAGTTACATTATTATTTGAAGTAATAATATTTTGGATCATTGCTTGTAACTTATTCTTAATACCTATTAGTATATGCTCTAATAGTAGCAGTGGGTTGTTATGTATACCTATGAACACTAATGCAATATAAAGATATACAGCCAATCCTATGAAATATATTTAATAAATTGCATATTACATTTTTATTCAATTATAGTTCCTTAAACAACTTGATCATCTTGAATATGTGGAATTTTTAATAAAATAAATTAGTCAATTATATAATAAAATAATAGTATGTATTGATTTCATCATTATTTTCGTCAATCTAAATTCATTATTACAATAAATAAGTTTTATATAAATTAATATTAAATCAAATAAATACTTATAATACATTCTTGAAAAATATCTCATAATAATTGCAAGTCAATTATCTCTGGAACTATAATATAGCTATGCTATTTTTTCTCACTAATCTATTTGTCATATCTAATAATATACTCCTTACCTTTATTTTTATAATTTTTCTTAATCTACTTGGTCATCACAAAGTTTATTATTAGTTTTAATATTTAATAGTTGTTGATTTAATAGCAAGAAAATATCTTATAATATGTATTAAAAATTGTAAATAAATTTTAACTTATAAAAATAAATAATTACATAAATTTACATATAAATTTAATCTTTTTATTATACTGATATTGGTTTAATTTGATAAATGTTTCTAATTCTATATCAACTTCATTATGCTGCTCAATAATAAAATCTGAATTTGCAAAGGAATAATGCATGATTCCTTGGTGCTTTTACACATCTTTTTTTACTGTTACTCTAAAATAAAGACAATTTTGAATTAAAATTGATCCTCTTACTCCATTACTAGAATATTGGAAAAAGCAGCAAAGTTAATAGGGAAAAATTATAATAGTGAAAAATACTTGTATAATTAAAACAAACTATTAAACTATTAGATTTGCCAAGCTAGTAATATTAAATATTGTGGCTATTGTGGTTACTTCTTTTGATAAAGTTTTAGAATATTTAATAGGAAAAGCTAAATGTATAACCTCTGAAATAAAAGATGTTTTGTAAAAATGCTATCTGTTATATATCTTCATTAGCATCCTAAGCAAATAATAAAATTTTAGAAACTGAGAAATGAGATCCAGATCCAGTTATTCATGATAAATCTGACTTTATTTAATATAAAAAGTGTAATAAAAGAGCAAACCTATTCATCTATTGATTCAGAATATACATTTTCAGATATAGTTTTGTCATCAGATATAGTTCTAATATTTGAAAGAATAATGGGATTTAATTTAGACATAGTAATAAATGCAATAGAATATTTATTTTTAAATAAAAGAAAAGAAAAGATTATAGTAATAAAACACGATAGAAAATAAAGAAAAGAAAAGAGAAGATTATAATTATATGTATTAACCAGTATACAATCATTATGAAAATGTGTAAAATAGTTAAATTTGGTAATAAAAATTATGGCAAAAAATTATCCTTAAATCTGAATTATCAGACTTATCATACAATACATACATATTTAGAAAAAGGCTATACATCACATACATTAAAAGGTTTTAATAATATAATTATATAAAGCTAACAATATAAATCTGTTTGTTATATACCTATCACATTTGAATTTTTGATTATTCCAATCAGTAATTTGATTATTCGATTTATTATAATTATGGATGATTAAATAATTGATTGACTAAATAATGACTAATTCAGACCCACTATTCTGACTATTAAAACCTTCTAATGTTTAATGATAATTTCTCAGAAATGAAAACTACAAGTACTGTTTCTCATATAAGACATGCTTCACTCTTCAACACATGACTACTTTACTTTAATTTTCAGCTAACAACAGTTAAATAACAGCAATGGTTCGCTTTCTCATAGGTTTTTATAAGAAAGTTCGTGCAAATTCTGTCTCATATTTCCAATTATAATCAAGTAAATATAAGAAAAGTTAATTTTTTTAATTTTAATAAAAAAAAAATAAACACAAACATATAAAACATACTTAAATACTTATCCCAATAGTTTCAAAGATCTATAAAAAAAGAAAATAAAATGTAAACCTTTTTCTATCGTAAACTTATATGGGAGCGTTTCCAGTAAAATCACATTACGGATCATATGATTTACTATGCTCATAACTTGATTTTACTGGAAACGTTCCCATATAATTCTAAATTTTCAGTTTCCAAAAGATCCATCAATATTCCAGCAAAAGAAATTTTTTTAAAAAAAAGACTGCCTGTATGAGTTAGTGAATAGAAAGTAAGAAATTGAATAAATGAAAAAATTTGTTTAAAAAAAAGGACAGTTAAAAAAATATGCCAATTTTATTATATTCGAATAAAAAAATTAAATTGTGATAAAACGTAAAGTAATGTTAAATAAGTCGTCGACTTATTAAATTAGTTTAATAATAGATTTATATAACGAAAAGATTTATCTTGGAGTATTTCAAAATTTTATTATGTAATATAACTTGCTTTTATAACCCAAATATATTTTTGGCCGAAATATATCTGAAATTGTCATCAACACATTTTAATTTTTCGGCAGTTTCTACTTTTCTATTGCAAAGCTACATATTTTTAAGTATATTTTAAAAAAAATAAAAATCATATAAAAAAGCAAAAAAAGTAAAATTTATTATCAGGTCAATATCTTTATTGAATCACATATTATTTACTATACGAATATACCTTAATAAACTAATAATTATTAAAAACAATAAAAATTTAACTAAATATAATTGTTAAACTTTTTAATTTTTTGCTCTTGCTTTCTCTACCATGATTTGAAATTTAATGGTTTTTATATCTATTTGCTAGTGACGTCTTTAAAATTAGTTTAAAGACAGTTGTTTCCTTATCACTAAATGGAATAAGAATAAAGAATATGAGAAGATTTTTATAAAATATTATATGGTCAATGAATAACATTATTCATTGATGACCAAGAAATGGTTATTAACCTTAACTAAAATATTTTATTTCATTTGGTATCTCCTCAAAGTTATACAAGTAATAAAATTAAGTTATGAATATATTTTATTTATCAGCAAAATTAGGACTTGAAATTTTTTTTTATTCTATTGAATAGATATTAATACATCTTATTTTCGAACGAATTCCTCAATATTAACAGGCTTTTATAAAAATCTTAAGAAGTTTTCACGAGTTATGGACCATCCGCAGTATATATAGATTAGTTAATGAGGAAACTGTTATTATTAATTCTGAATTTTCAATACTTGATTAGAAACATCAATTAACCATCTATTACACGAAAATATTCCTATATTTATAAATGTCAACCTTTGCAATATAGATATCTAGATTGGGTTTATAAATGATTTGATTGGCTAAAAAAACAAAACAAGATTATCATTAAAGTCAATAATACGGGGAGCTATAAACCACCTTTTTTTTGATAGAGCTGCGCTGACAGACTAAAAATTTCATTCGCTCAAACAAACTCTCTCATTTTAATCTTCAACGGGACCATCACCATCGTAAATTGATCACAACACTACTTTTTATGATAGGCGTAGAAGGATATTGTTGTTGTTGTTGCAATGAATGATAAATTACTTGTTAAATTAGTAACAAGTGCCGGTGCGAGCTATTATGGTATTTTTTTTTTTTTATTCAGAAAGATAAAATAGCAATGATCTCCATTTATATTTCAATTGATCGTAAAGCTTGATCACTATCAAATCACATGAGAGAGGTGATTGAGAACGTAGTCTTTCGATTTTGGGAATTCATCAAATTATAGGGAAATCCTTTTTGACCTTCATTTTGATTAGAGAAGAACTCATATTCACCTCTGGAGAAATCTGATATAGAGAAAAAAAAATCTAGGAAAAGAGATAATGAGGAGGATGAAACCAAGGAGGAACTTTTGTATTCGATTTGACTTATAGACTCTTATGAGACGAGCGAGTCAAGTTACTAAACAATATCAAGCTACGATCCTCATCATGCTGATAATAGATAAATGATGCAATTCACATTCCGCATATATGCAATAATCATTCTCAATACGCAATTATTCATTAAAAGTCCGGTAACCAATATCAGGGATAATAAAAAGGATCAAACCAATGCAAATAGTGAGGATTAGGGATGGTAATCGCGATCTTTTTTTTAAAATAAATTAAAATTTTTAATTTATAAAAAATAACATCAATTAAAATTATTGTTAATTAAATGCAAAGAATGCTTGGATTATTAATTAAAAAATGTTTGGTCAACTTGTCGGTCAAAACCTTTGACTGACCAATATCGGTCACGGTTATGACGGGTCATGACCCGTCATAACCGTAACCATTAGCATCTCTAGACATAATATTAAATTAAAAATAGAACGTCATAATTAAAATATAGCATTTTTTATGTTCGGTTTCGATAATTTAATTTTCGTTAAATAAAAGAATTAGTCCATATTTCCAATAAATAATTAAATTTAATAATTACAGTGCATATTATTTTCTCTTTCTTCAATATATTCTGTGAAACCTGTATTGAAGCTGGAGTATTTGTCACCATAAAGTCTCATCATTATTGGGTTGGATAATATTTCCAGTAAGCTTTGTCTATTATCATATTCCTCCTTCATTTCCCTTTGTTATTTTCAAGCCATTTAATCGATTCTTGAATTGCATCTTTAAGTAGGTTAATTCGATGTAACTCATCCTATTATATAAAGATAATTTGGATTTAGCATTTCGATTTATAATAAAAGAAATGTCAAAAAAAAAACATACATCAAGTGTGTTACGTAAGTTAAATGCATAACTTTCCAATCGATTTCGTGCCTGTATTTTTTCATCATCTTCACGATATTTCATTTCTTCGGTAACTAATATAACATAGATTTTGTTAAAAAGATAATCGCATAAAAAATTGGTAATAAAGATTTTTTACTACCCATACGGTCGATTTCTTCCTTTGACAGTCGACCGTTGTCATTCGTGATCGTTATCTTATTCGATCTTCCAGTTGTTTTATCAACAGCAGCTACCTACAATTTAAATAAAGTTAATACAAATAAATACCTTAAATATGACAATAATAAAAATTATAGTAGAATATCCTATACGTGCGTTTAATATACAGTTTGCATCAATATCAATAACGATTTCAATTTTTGGAATACCTCTTTGAGCTGGAGCAATTCCAGTCAATTCGAACTTTCCAAGCAAATTGTTATTCTTAGTACGAGCCCTTTCTCCTTCATAAACTAGAATAAGTATTCCCGATTGGTTGTCAGAATTTGTTGTAAGTATTTCAGATTTCTTTGTAAGTATTATAGTATTACGCTTAATTAACGGTTTCATGACACCACCGGTAGTTTCAATACCAAGAGATAAAGCAGCAACATCGAGTAAAAGTAAATCTTGAGTTTTTTCAGAAGTATCACCAGTTAAAATAGCAGCTAAAATGGCGGCACCATATGCCATTGCTTCATCAGGATGAACAGATTTGTTTGGTACTTTATTGTTGAAGAACTCAGATACCAACTTTTGAATTTTAGGAATGCGAGTTGAACCACCAACAAGAACAATTTCATGAATTTGATTTTCATCGATTTTAGAATCTCGGAGTACTTTTTCAACAAGTTTCATTGTAGACTGGAACAAGTCTTAATTCAATACTTCAAATCTAACACGCGTTAAGGAGGTATAGAAATCGATTCCTTCGAAGAGAGAATCAATTTCAATGAAAGTTTGTGGAGATGTTGAAAGATCACGTTTTGCGCGTTCACAAGCTGTCCTTAATCGACCTTGAGCACGTGCATTCGTTGTAAGATTTTTTTTAAATCTTCGTTTGAATTCATGTACAAAATAATTTACAAGTCTGTTATCAAATCTTCACCGCCAAGATGTGAATCACCAGCAACGGCTTTTACTTCATGAATTCCTTCTTCGATAGTTAGGAGGGAGACATCAAAAGTACCACCACCTAAATCGTATATCAGAACATTTTTTCACCAAAAGACTTCTTATCGAAACCATAAGCAATAGCTGCTAAGGATGTTGTATTAATTATACGAAGTACATTTAAACCGGCGATCACACAGGCATCTTTTATAGATTGACGTTGAGAACTATTAAAGTAAGCTGGTGACGAAATTACGGCATTATTAACTTTTGTACCAAGATAAGCTTCTGCAGTTTCCTTCATCTTTACCAAGATCATAGAGGAAATTTCCTCAGGTGAGAAATCCTTCTTCTCGCCTTTGAAATCTACTTGTATATATGGCATTCCATTCTTATCTATTATTTTAAATGGCCAATGCTAAAACAAAAAAAGAAACAAGAATGAGAATGATAAATTCGTATCATAACAATTGATATAATTTTTACCTTCATATCAGATTGAACTTTTTGGTCGTTAAAATTACGACCAACTAGCGTTAAATACTGTATTATGAGGGTTCATTTTAACTTGATTTTTGGCGGCATCACCGATAAGACGTCCTGTTTCGGTGAATGCGACATATTAAGGCGTCTTCCGATTACCATGATCATTGGCAATAATTTCAACTCTATCATTTATCCAAACTCCAACACAGGAGTATGTCGTTCCCAAATCAATTCCAACTACATTGACAAAAAAATTAAATTTTTTCCTTGCTAGTTTCTGTATCAAAAGTAAAAATAATATAATATACGGTAAAAGTTTCTGGCGAAACCATTTTCTTAACTTAAATTTTCGTCCAGTGAACTTTCAGTTTCGACCTAATTATCCCGAAACCTCTAATTGGAAACACTTTATAGATCTTGGGCGAAATTAGTTTCGCCCAAAACATTAATATGTTCTCTAAAGGAATTACTCAAAAGAAAATTGGTGATTAATTCGGAGACCTTTTACAAGATAATGCTAGCAATCAAAATTATCTAAATAGATTTTTTTTTATAATTTATTAAAAAAATGTATAAAATTTATAAAATTTATTTGATAAAAATTTATAAAAAAAAATCTCTCAAATAATAAATAGTCTGTAAATTCATGATTTCATCATCATCATCCCCTTTCTCTTTTTATTCATTTTTTGCTTTTTATAAATTCTTCAATTGTCGGAATCGTTGGATACACCTATAAATACAAATAAATTAATTTTAATAAAAAAACAATTTAAAATTTAAATTAAAAATATTACGTCTAAATATGCATCCTCTCCGATGATTCATCTTAGGAATCGAACCTATCCTCACCCAATAATATGCTCGATTAGACGGTGCTGCGGCATGCAATGCCTATTATCATAATTACTTCCTTACTTGTGTAAGGGCCCCTACAGTGTTGAGACGTGACAATGATTTCCCCTATCTCTTTCTGGAGATTGATTATTATTATGAGAAGGATTTTGAGAAGTTGCGATTGTTTCTATTCTTGCGGGAGATGCTCCTTCTTCTGTCTGACAACCAGCTTCATTTCTAGGTGTACTTTCTTCTGTTTGACAACATACTTCCACATCTATTTCCATTTTATAACATAAAATTAGTCAGTGTATCACAATACCAGTAGGAGAATAATTAAGATAACTTCATGATTTCTAGTCATCATAGCACAAAATAAATAGGGTTTTAACCAATACGAATAAAACACACAATCAGATATCTTCATAGGTTTCTGGTCGTTTTGTATAAACCACACAAAGTTTTTTAGTGCTATAGAAAGAAGAGTGGATATGCTTTCAAAAATTTATAGGATTTTAATCCATAACTAATGAAACACAATTAGAAATACAAAAGTTGACCTACAGTTTTGACTTATAACTTTTTTGTAATCGTGCTTCTTTTCTTTAATTTTTGATCCCTTACTAATGTTTTGGTTTCCCATCTTCATTTAGTATAATAAAATAAATTAAAGGATGAAGGGGATGATGATGGAAAAGTAATAAAGGAAAGGAGAATGGAAAGGTAAAAAAAATAATATAGACAATTTAAATCTTTAATTTGATTTCTTATTTTGGAAAGGTTAAACATGTTGGCGTAAATTCATTAATATATTAAAAGATTATTTTTAGCCGAGGAAGCATGAGATTTAATATTAGTGAAAGAAATTAAAAGAAATTTAGTAAATATGAAAAATTGTTTCATGAATCGAATCATTCAGTCAACTCAAAGATTTGAATTCGAAAACATGCATTTGATTTGGATTGGATTCAAACTTGAGGATAATCGTCAAATATATATAAAGGATAAAATTTTTTTGATATTTTTTTTTTACTTATTCATTGGGAATACACGATTATTTTTGTAAGTTAAATAAATTAAATTCGAAACTAATCATTTAGATATTAAAATAAAGTATTTAAATAACTGATTGCGACTATTGGGAGGAAGGATTTATTATCTTTATATTCCGATAGAAAATAGAATTAGCTAGTTTAGGCCTATTAAAGAGCGCTGGCTGAGACATTAATAGTTGGTATTCCATTGAATAAAATAAATCCTGAATTATTTTTTTTTTTAAATTTCCAAGTGATCTATCTACTTTCACCCAAGTTCGAAAAATCATTGACATCCACTTAATAATTCGATATACTTTAAATTATCTCATACGAAATGAGAGATAATAAACCGAAAAAAAGGATTTCAAATTAAATATCGAAAACATCCTCCGAAAGGATCCTCTGCAAGACTAGACGATACTAAAAATTTATACCAATAATAATACTTAAAAAATAGAAGCATTAACTAAACTTTCTCAAGGACTTGAACAATAAAGTGAGATAAAAATTAATAAATTATATATATAATATGGTAATTTCTTTCCTAGTAATCCAATAATAAATAAACCTTGTAGAAGTAAGAATTTAACTTGAATATCAAACAAAATCTTGCCTTGTTAAACTTTAAAAAATAATTACGACCATTATCATTCCTATACATTTTTCTTAAATAGGTATTTTTCTCTTAGCCAATTTTAATTTTTACATCGCCATTATTTCCATTAGAAACATAACTAAGGAAACAATTATTACATGTTATGTAATGATTAGCGAACAATATTTGGTTTTTTTGTTTTGCATGGATCAAAAACAAATTAAATTAAAATTTTGTTTCATTAAATTATTCCGTAAGCTGAGGTCAAATCCTTTTGCTTTTAAAAAATAAAAATAATGATAAAAAAAAGAAAAATACATTCACCATAAAACAAAATGATTCAAGATTTCAAAGGGCATTACCTTTTTAAAGCATCTTCTTATAATATTAATTTTAATATTCTAAAAAAATTTTATTAGCTTTTAAATTAAAGAACAAGAAATGATACAATTTTGAACTTCTTTTCTTCTCTGTCAATGATTCATTATATTGTCATAATTTGTCCAAATTTTCGAATGATTTCTATATTATATTCTTGTACAATAAATCTGATCATTTCCTTCGTTCGTATTATTATAGTTTCCATCATAAATAAAAATGTAGACGCGTTGTTAGACGAGAGAGATTGATTGAAATCTGAAATCGAATAATCAAAATCGATTTTTAGACAGTTGCTGTAAACGATTTCAAGAATTATGACTGCGTTGTATGTAGGGAGATCTCCTGCAACAAATTATAAAGCACTTTACAACAAATTTATACCTAATTAAGCAACCATGAAGTTTTCAGTCCATAAATCCTTTGATTTGCAGAAATAGAAGGAAATTAATATTGTTGATACTGTAACGATAAATCAAAATAACATCTTTGTTAAATAAATTATGTTCTTACCTTCATTAGAAAATTTCACTAAAGATCCTTTATTTGACATAAAATCGTTTCTAAAGTTGATTTTTCGATTTGAAAATTTTCGAGAGAATGAATTTCCTTTAAAGGAATCCATATTACTGCCAACAAATGGATAAGAAAAACAAGATAGAATCGTTGTTCATATAATCATGCGGATAACGAGTTTTAAAAAAGCTAGAATTCCAATTATTTCTTTTGAAATCGCATATCTAAATAGTATTGTAGTTAATTAAGGTCTTGATCAATTATTTTTTTTTAAAAAAATTTTTTCATATTATATTAACAAATAAATTTATTAAAAAAAAATCTTAACAAAAGAAAATTATTACTCTTAACATATATTATTAAAAATCACGTAGCCTCCTTTATATAAAAATAATAAAAATCTATACTTTGTTGTAAAAATTTTAAAAATTTTAAAAAAATTAAATCAACACTTAAACACTTACAAATCCCTTTTATAAAATCAATAAATACCAAAAGCATAAGAAACCATTATAGTTCGAATTTCGCTTTCCGCCGCAGTAGACGTCATCATATTTTTACCATGATTTTTGTGGTCGGGTGACCATCCTAGTGATCAGTGCAGATCATATCCATACAAGTAAACCTGTCACACAATTCTGATATGCCCATTTACAATTGATGACGTATCTCGTGAGCATTAAACAAATACTCTTTCGTTTATTGGCCGTCTCGTTTATTTTGATCGTCATATTCGTTTATTGGCCAATCTTTGTTTTCTCAGCCACCCATCTTGGAAAAGATATAAAATGGATCTCCAAACCATGTTTGTCACTTCATTCCAAAACATTTTGCAATTTGGTATGTATCAATATATTTTTTGAAAAAGAGAACATTTGAAAGATTGAAAGAAGTTTTAAAAAAAGGTTATAAATTATTTTTTAGGAATTTTATAAGAAATGTTTCAACGAAGATTGATACGTCAAATGCGTAGAACTGTCCCAAGACCTCCTTCTTCACTTGCAACCTCCCTTACTTCCATCCCTGCTTCTACTTCGACAGCTGTATCTTCTTTTATTCCCTATTCTTCTACAGCTGTCGCTTCTTCTGTTCCGTCTACAGCTGTAATTTCTGTACCT
>CAMKVN010002507.1:0-13335 GCA_946474995.1 Funneliformis geosporum
TGCAATATAAGCTAAAATTAGTTGCAACATATATAGGTTAAAACTAATTGCAACGTAAGTTGTAACATTAAAAGTTGTAACATATTAATTACTGTTCCCATCTTTAGTTTAGACTATTTCGAAAATTTTATGTGGATAGGGGCAGTATTATCATGAGATATAGTTAGGACACTAATGGAATATTGATGAAACAGATAGAACATTTGGAATATATATAGAACATAGTTAGGACATATAGTTGGGACATATAACTAGGATATTAAATGCTTAGAACAAAGGAAATATACATCACTGGATAGGGGTATGGGAAACAAAGAGAGGAATATTTTTGAAAGAAAGGATTTTTTGTTTTATTCATAAGTTAAGCTGCAGCTGCCATTGAACGGATACTTTTTTAAGTAAAAATTCTTGGAAAAAATCCAATGAGAAAGAGTGAGAAGGAATTGAATAAGGAAATCGAATGATAGTTATTACATACTAATCAGAGTAATATTAATTGAGATTATACATCTTTTGTTTTTTTTATTTTTTCTATATATAAAAATCATGTGATATGACGTAATTTTGACCATTTTGACTTTTCATTTTGACTTTGACCTTCAAAGTCGAAATATTTGACTTTTGGTTTTTATTTTGACTTCATGTATAGTACTGATTGACTCAATTATTAAGCGAGGGGAATGCGAATATTTGAGTCAAATGATGCATAGAATTATATAGTCCTTCACTACGTTTTGGACTAATATTTATAAATAATGATAAAAAATAAAAAATGTATTTTTCAGTTTTTGATATTAATAAATAATTTGGATTACATATATATAAATATAATAAAATTGTTAAAACTTAATTAGATATAGAATTAAAATTTGATTAATTTAAATAATAAAAAATAGGTTAATAGTATTATTAATTTTAAACTTAAATTTTTAATAATATGAAACCTTTATAATAAAAGAGGAGGAAATTATTTAAATATATTTTAGCCTAAAAAATTATTTTTAGTATATAAAAGTAAAATATTTTTCTAGTAGTTTTTTTTTCTATTACAAAGATCTCATATTAATAATCTTAATTAAATAGTATTATTATTTATAACTTAAATATTTTTATTATACTTTTAATCAAATTAATTTAAAGAAGATTTTACTTAATTTATTTTAATTAATTATTTTTTTTTGATTTAATCTAATCATTTATTAAAGTTTTAACAGAAGATTTGTATTAATTATAATATAAATATCAGATTTCTGCTTGATATTATAAAAAGCTGATAATTTATGTAAGTTATATTGATACAAATCTATCATTATTTGTTATAAATTATCTTAAAAATGCTTTATTAAATTAAAATTTAAAGTTATATATAGTGTTGCTATTTGAAACTAAAATTTTGTGGTTTAGAATAACTAAAACTAGTTTAGTTAATAGCTGAAACTACTAAAATTAGTTTTGTTTAACTGAAACTAATTTTTAGTAGTTTAGGATAGCATTCTTAGTTATATATTAAATTATGCTTATTAATAATTATTTCATCTTATAAACTAATATATATTATTATCTAAAAAAATATAATAAGTTGTTTTTAAAATTATTATAAAAGATAAAATAACTATTTTTAATATTTTAATATATTTTTATATATAATACTTTTAATTTGTGAATTTTATTATTAAAATTAAATAAATTACAATCAACCTTCCTTATAATTACTCTCTATATAATTACATTATATAAATCTTCTATTATAATATCTTTCATAAAAACTAATACCTATTAATACTATATAAAATTAACTTTATAATAACGATATTTTTATAGTCACATATTCTTTAGAATTAATATTTAATAATACTATAATAAATCTTTTTATATAGATACTTTATACTATAATATCAATTTTTATTTTTAGTCTTAAGTAGTGTATAATTATAAAGAATGTTGACTGTATATTTAAATTACTATTTGCTAATAAGTATATATTTAAACATTATTAGAATTTTTTTTTGCAAAATATTAACATTTTTTTTAATTTGATTAAATAATTAAATATCTTTTATTTTATAGTATTATTATATGCTGAATCAATTTCAAGAAAATGAGATTCTGAGAATTTTGAGATTTTATTGCATTTCAATTTTTATAGCAATTAGATTAAAATGTAATAATATATTAATTTAGTTAAAAATTCTCAAAAATTTAATAACTTATTAATTAAATTATGATTTAAAAAAATAAGATTCTGAGTTATAAAATATCTAACATCTCATTTTATAAGTTTAATGGCATTTTTACAGCTTTTATTATATAATATTCAATTTATTATGATATTATTTCCAAAAACCAATAATCTTTTCCAAATTATTATCAAAAAACATTTTAAAACTAATTTTTTTTTTTACATTTTTCAAGGTTACATAAAAAAAATTTGTCAAAATATATGGCGCAACCTTAACTTTAATAGATTAAGATCTACAATTATCGGGATATTTTTTGTTTTTGTGTACAATAAATTTTTTTTTCCACATAAATAAAATATATTGAATCAAAAAAGTGATATTTTCTTAATCATCCCAGTTTAAACGAATTAATTATTTTGTGCTACATTGATTCCTATAATCAAATTAACTATTTCCTATCTAATGCATTTATTAAATCGAAGACGAAAAATGTGATTATTAATTTTATCAGTATCAATTGTTTTTTTTTACTTTATTTAAATTTGGTTCATAAGTACTTTCTGTATATGAAATATATACTTATTTAATATGTTACAGGTTTAATTTAATGCTTTGCCTTTTTTATAATAAATAATATAACTTTATATAATTATGATTGATGCGAAGTCTTGTTAAAGGATCCCCTGCTTTTAAAAAAAAACTTTAAATCTGAAACAACAACTGCATAATCGTTTTTTGATGAAATTTTTTTAAATCTTTAATTATAAGAACATGATAAAATAAATTTTAGGATCGTGACACCGTGAGATGAGGCGTTTTTGTCTTCTTTTTGAAAAGTGATGGATAATAATTTCTTTGAGAAAACACTTTGATAGTACATAAGTACTGTATTTAGAAACATAGTTAGTGAAATCGACTTTTTTTTTAATTCGGAATCATTTTACATTAAAACATGCACGGTGCTTGAGATGTTCTTATCGATAAAACTCGAAAATATATTTTAAAACGCTGTATATACAGTATTTTATGAACAGCCCTAAGTATAGTTAATGTCAGCCATGATGCGTAACATACTTACCTTTTTTCTTTTTTTTTCTTTCCTTAACAACTTCTTTAAAATGGGTGTATTATAAGTCATGCATGTTATCGATTATTAGAAAAATAAGTTCCTTATTTAATTCGTATATTATATTTATCATTACCTATAAATATAGCTTGTTTACAACGTCTTTTTTTCTACACACTTCCTTCATTTTCAATCTAAAAAATGACTTTAGGTAATATTTTATATCTAAATACTTATGCACTTAATAATCGGGTTATTCTTCGACGTCGCCAAAGGAACGTTATTACAAGAATTCGACAACGAAATGTTGGAAGTGTATCTATCAATAATGATGAGACCTTGAATCTCATTGCGCAGTTACCGTTACAGGAGATTGACGAAACTGACAATTCAATCGCAGGTCAACTTTTTCTTGGCTCGACTTTTCCATGATAAAAAGGTGTAGTAATTAATATATTCAATTGTGTATTATGTATATCTATTTATGGTAAGACTATATTGACCCCTTTTTTTTTCAGGAGTTAGCAATTAAAGCAATTAGGTAAAATGGCTTAAACTACCGGAGGAAAAGGTTGTCAAAAGTCCGGCTTAGCATCCCTGTTTATAGAAAGCTCTTTCCTTTTTGAAAGAAAATATTTCTTCGGAAATATTTTTTTCTTTAATTTTATAAATATATTTAATCATAATCGATCTTATAATGTGATATAAACATTTGTATTAGTTAACATGATTTTTCAAGATAAAATAAAAAATAATAATAAATATAAATATATATGCATTGTGTATAATGGTGAAATTTATGCTGTTTTATTTTTTAAGTATTCTCTTCTCTTTTTTTTTTACAACATTTTATATATCATGAGTTATTCAATGTATTATACGATATTGAACGTCACTATTGGAATAAGCCGTCCAGCATTATTTAAGGAGGTTATTTCGCTTAAAACACATTTGCAGGCATGCTCTTTTGAATGTGTCAAATATCTAATTTATGGAATTGAATAACGCATTAGATTAGTCTTATAATGATTATTGAGTCGACAGATTCAAAAACTTATGAATGTAATTTTGATGGTTTTATGTTTTAACTACGTTTGATAAAGTATGTCAAATATACGTCTTCTTGTTTTAAAAATTTGCAAATTATTTTAATACCCTTTAAGAAGCGGCATTCTGACTTTTTATAAAATACTAGTTATCAAATACTTTTGAAGTATCTCAACAACGAACGATTTGGATTTTAAAATACTTGTGTCTGGATCAACAATGTTTGGGATTCAAAATTTGAAGAATAAATTGAATTACGGTTCAGAATGGGTTTAAAATAATGAAAGGTTGAATGTCATTTTACATTTCCAAATTTAGCATTTTGCTAGTGACCAAAATTTTCCAATGATAAAGTTACTGAATAAAATAAAAATACTTTGAATTATTGGAATGTGAATTCCGGTCGTCGATCATTTTTCGGACGATACTTCCGAAATGAATGAAATAAAAAATTTTTTATTATATCTATAAAATGGTTATATATACTTGGTTTGAAATTTTGAAATTACAAAGTTCAAATTTAAAATTAAAAATTAAATAATTCAAAATTCAAAGTTAATAAATTATTCTCTATAATAAATGTCTAATTCGCTCAACGAAGCTATTTTAGCATCTGCTTTCACATCTTTGTTAGGTACACAGGTTATAACTCAATTCGATAAGAACTTGAATTATTATAATAATTATCAAACTGTAAATATCTTCTCTCTTTATAATTCTCAGTTAGTTGGAAGTTTACACAATAATGATCATCCCTCTTTTAAATGCGAAACTGGAAATTCCTCTTCTCAATTTAATATACGTTCTTCATCTATGCGATGTCCTCGTACTTACACGTTAAGATATGCCCCGTACATTCCTCCCGCTACAAGAATGAACAATTTGCAATCAATTTCAGTACAAACTCCTCAACAATCACAAATTCCTCAAGTTCAACAAATTCAGATGCAAATTCAGCAGCAAATTTCTCAAATTCAACAAATTCAGCAAATTCAGCAGCAAATTTCTCAAATTCAACAAATTCAGCAAATTCAGCCGCAAATTTCTCAAATTCAACAAATTCAGCCGCAAATTTCTCAAATTCAACAAATTCAGCCGCAAATTTCTCAAACTCAACAAATTCCGCAAATTTCTCAAATTCAACAAACTCAACCGCAAATTTCTCAGATTCAACAAATTCAGACGCAAATTTCTCAAACTCAACAAATTCAGTCGCAAATTCATCAAATTCCTCAAGTAAAACAAATTCGAACGCAAACTCCTCAAATTCAACAAATTTCTAAGCAATTACAACATCGATTTTCTCAACAATCACCTGTTATAAATATTTATGTCAATACAATATCTGGACAAATCATCACAATTACCGACGTACCAATCATTACACCAATTTCAGTGATAAAATGTCATATTGAAAACAAAACCGGGATCCCAAGGAATAAACAACAATTAACATATTTAGGAGTCCATTTGGAGGATAATACATTGTTACAAGATTATCAAATTTTAGTTAAGAATGTAATCATTTATTTGATTGGGGATAATGGGAATGTGATTAATTTTATAGATTCCAATTTTCTTGATCCCGCTTATGATTATGATTTCACAAACATAAAGGATGACAAACAGTTTCTGAGAGGATCACATTTATATCGAAGACCATGTGGATGGAAACGTATAGCCATTAGAGTATTAAATAAGTATGGAGCCGATAATAGTTGGTTAGGTCAAGTCAAAAACAATTCATGGCGTTACGAATCCGATCCATCGGAATGGCCGGTATCTTATCATGGTACCAATAGATTTAATGCTAAATCGATCGCTGAAACCGGGTTTGATATTAGAAAAGGAAAACGGTTTATGTTTGGTTATGGAATTTATTCCACACCAGATATCAATGTTGCTTATTTATTTGCTAGTAGATTTATTCACAAGAATGAAGTTTATTGCATAGTTTTTCAAAATAGGGTGAATCCGAGGACTTTAAAAAAGATCACTACCCAATATGGCGAATATTGGATAAGTCCAAATAGTGATGATATTAGACCTTATGGTATTTGTATAAAAAAACTTGTAAATATTCGTAATTGACAGAACTTGAGTGAAAAGAAAATCTTTTTTAAAGAGGAACATCATAATTTTATTATTATCACCATCATATTATACATTAATTTTATTATTATGTTTGTATTATTATTTAATAAATTTTTATTAAAACAAAACCCCCCTTAATGTGATAAGTGTTTAATATCACTATATCCAATTTATTACTTATGTACAGTATTTTAAATTTTTTATTAAAGTTTTTAAAGTAATGAAAATCCAAAATCTTTCATTATTTTACATTTATGGTAATGCTGATCTCTTTCAAATTAATATATATTAACGGAAATTAGAATTTTTATTTAATGCATTTATGCATTATGCTTTATGCACATGTACCTCTACGTGCAACAAACAATTGTGAATCAGATTCATCAAGGCCCAAATCTGGTTAAATTGGACTATAGTGATTGTTTTAAATTCGTAATGATGTTAAAAATTCGAGATCTAGTAAAAAATATTCAGGAGGTAATATTATGTAAAAAGGTTTCTTCATTTAGGTTTTTTTTTTTTGAATAATCAAATATAATTCATACTTCAATAACATGAAACTTAATTATAAATTAAACAATTTAATGGTATACTTCCTATTAATGAATTAATGAGATATGACAATCCGTATTACCTAGAATGTTCGATTAGGCTTATTACCTTGAATTTGAATTGTGCTACCAGCAATTGTATGCCTTCAACCCTTTTTTAATTTACTTCGGAAATCTGGTATATTATCTTTTTTCTTTCTTTGAAAAATAAATAGATTGGCGCACATCGAATTTTAACATTTTAAGATTAGATAAAACACATTATACGGATTTTTGGTTGCCTATTCTCATTAACAAATTGTACAATTTTTTTACTTACGCAATAGTTTGCTATGCGATGATTTGTATGTTTGTAAAATTATAAAGTTCATATTCCCAAATTTGTATGTAAATAATAAAATTGAAATTGTTACATTTCACTCGTGTGGATGCTGCAAATTTTATTCAATCCAGTGAATGACTGGACTGGTCAAAATATTTTTCTACTAAATCCTTGACTGATGCGACCAAATATTCAATGATTTAGTCATAATCTAAAGAATTTTTTTTGTTCAATGCGTTAATTCTTGAACTCTTGAATTTTTGTTTCTTGTAACATGTTCGTTAGCTTGTGGGCTATATTTAAACAATTCATTGTAAAAATTATTAATTTGTAACTAAAAAATCGTTTTACGAATTAAGGTGATGTTCCAGTAAGCATTGTACCTCTTCTCTTCATGTCTGTTTAATTGTCGTTTCCTGGCTCCGCGGCAATTGTGAAAACGTGTATTTCTCATTAAAATATTTCTTTTCGTATGAGAGGTAATTAATAATCAAAGGTTTGTTTATTTAACCGACCACTAGGATGAAAGTATATCACTTTTTAACTATTTGTAATAAAAGAATATCAAAGTACAGAAAAAGGACATAAAATCAAACTAGCGCTTCCCTCAGTCGGCGCTTTGTAATAAGCCTTATGAGGAAAGAATCTACATAATTCTATCCTAAAAAAATACAAAACAATACAGAGTCTATTTATAATGAACTTTTCCTTCCAAAAGTTCTACTGCGGCATTTGCCATAAATCGATCGAGCGATCAAATTAGGCGCAGTCAAATTTTATTAGTCTTTCGAAGATACATTAAAGGTCGAAAGGACAAGAAAATTCAATTTATTATTATTTTTAATAACTAATTATATCTTTTACTTTTGACAGATTACTTTTGCAAAGGAAAGTTATCATCTTTTGATGGTTATTTTAATGACTAATATTTTAAAATTTTATAATACAATTATGATTATTAATTTGTGATGTTTCTACTAACTAAATAAAATTCAATATAAATAACCGGATTCTTTAAAAAAAAATGTAAATAAGAATAAATTCATCTCTAAATAATGATAATAGAGATATATTTCTAAGCTTTAATTAGAAAGATTATAATCACAAAAAAGACAAAAGAGATAGATGAAATAATTTTTATTAGATCTCTTTAGTTTTTTCTTGATAAAAAAAGTTGATCTGTGTTTTATTTCCATGTTTTTTTCGTAAAGGACTCATTTTCAATCATGGAAAATTCATCTCATTTACAGGATTCTGTGAAAGGCTCATGGAATTTTTACAGAAGCCACGGAGAAATAATGGAAATATTCAGGCAAAAAGTTTTTATAGGAGTTTTTTATTCTTTTTCTTTTCCTTTCCTTTCTTTCTACTTATTTTTATCTCATAAATCACAAGGATTTTTTATTTAATATTAATCATAATTATTAGTTAAACTACACTATTCCTCCCTTAGATAGTAGAGATTTACAAGCAAATTTGTCTGCTTATTTACTATAAATCTCTTCTGATTTACTTTATAAAAAATTAAAATATAAAAAAAAAAATTTTTAAATTAATTTTATAATTATTATAGTAATTTTTATCTTTTATATTTATATAACAATTTATTAAGTTTACCTTTTAGATATTAATCATACAATAAAATAAAATTTATCATAAAGAAAACTTTTATTATTACAATTTTATAATTATTAAGAAAATTTGTGACTTTTATTAATAATAAAATGATTCAAATAGCATGCAAATTCAATTTGAAAATTAAATCAAATACAAATTAAATTTATATTTAATTTAATTCGATCAAATTCAAATCAATGAATGATTTATTCTTTCAGAACTGGTATATCATATGCATTAACATAAAAAATACAAGTATCTTAATGATTTTGTTTTACTGTATATTCAAATTTTTGATATATTACTTTTATTAGAAATGGTTAGTTTAGAGCAAATATTATACTATTTTAAAAAAATATATGTTTTACTATTTCATTAGTTGACATTATATGAAGTGATTGAGAAATCTGAGCTTCTAAACTTTTATAATTCTTCGCTTCACTTCAAACAAGTTACCTAAAATGTAAAAAATCATATAATGTAGATTTACAGAGGGTGGTTAAAAGTATCTGAACGCTATATTTGGCATTGAATATCTCAAATCATACCGATTAGAATTAAACTAAAATTTGATATATCTTAGATACAGTCTCAAAGTATAACATATTCAAACTTTAGATAATTTGAATCACTAGATATTGAAATATTAATGTAAACATTAAATTAAAAATAACTTTAAATATAAATTTTAGTTAAAATTTTAAAATAATGTTAAAGTGATTTTCATAATATCTAATGATTCAAATTAAATAAAATTTTAATAAATAATAAATGAATATTATATTTATAATACTTCAAAATTTAAGCTAATTTAAATTACTAGTTATTGATATTTTGACATATATTATATAAAAGAATATTAAAAAAGCAAAAAATATTAAAGTTTTAGAATATTTATTTTTATATTAATTGTCTTGACAGCCAGTAATTCAAATTAACTCAAATTTTGAAATATTATAAATATAATATTTATTTATTATTTATTAAAATTTTATTTAATTTGAATCATTAAATATTATAAAAATCAATTTAACATTTAAAATTTTAATTAAAATTTATATTTAAAATTATTTTTAATTTAACGTTTATATTAATATCTCAATATCTAATGATTCAAATTATCTAAAGTTTGAATATATTATACTTTGAGATTATATTTATGATATATTAAATATTGGTCTAATTCTAATTGGTGAGTTTTGAGATACCTGATGTTAATTATAGTGTTCAGATACTTTAGCCACACTCTGTATTAACTGACTCATCTTTACCTTTAAATGTGAGGTGATTATGTTAAAAATATAAGGAATGCAGGAATCATAACTACATATTTCACATTTTTGCAAAGAAATCACAACACTTTTGAGAATAAAATAAATAAGTACAAATTCAATTAAATAATAAACTAATAAAAATTAATACTAATAAAATGATTTTAATTTAAAATTTATGCAAAATTCTAAAATACAAAATCTAATATATTATCCTGATATCCTAAAATCTATAATATAAAGTCCTGAGATGTTGTAATCCTAAAATGCTAAAACCTATAATCCTGATAATTTATATTTCTAAAATATTATAATCCTAAATTTTATAATTTCAAAAATATGGGGTGAAAGTTACGAAAAAGGACTAAATTATAAAAAAAAATTTTAAAAATAATTAAAATTCTGGATTAAATAATAAAAATTACATCTATTTTACTTAGAAATAATTTTTGAAAAAAATTTCAATTTGGTCACTTTTCGCAACATTCACCTTATATATTCTAAAAAATAAAATCCTAAAAATTTATTAATACAAAATTTCATTGGTTTAAAAATAAATATTTAAATATTAGTGTTCTTTTAATAGTTATTTTATATAATTTATTAATTTAAAAAAATCTTCTAATTAAGATTAATAGATATTTTAGTATATATAGTATAAAGTTAAATTATTTTAAAGTATTTTATTTCTTTTAAAAGATACATATAATTAAATACTATGTCATAGTAATAAAGTTGAAAACAATTAATGTTATTTAACAAAAGCTGATTTATTATTATTTTAATTAATAATGTGTAAACCTTTAAATAATTATAAAAAATATTTTATTCCTATAAAGTGACATAAATAACATAAATAAAATTAAATTTAATAAATATATAATAATTAATATATGAAAGCTTTGTTAAAAAAATATGACTTTAAGCATTTTTTATTAAAATTTTAATTTTTATTGCATTTTAATCTAATATTATCAAAAATTAAAATGTAATAAAAAATTAAAATTTTAATAAAAAATGCTTAAATCCTATTTTTCTAGCAAACCTCCTATATATGAATAAAAAAGTATTAATAAAATTTTGTATTTATTGATTTTAGATATATATTATATTTTGATACTCTAATATTCATTTATTATATTTTATAATTTTAGGATGACAGATAAATATAAAAATTACATAATTATCACTTTAATTTAAATATTTTAATTTTAAATGTAATCATCTTAGCTGAAGTTTCCTGTTATTTAACATTTAATTCTTTTCATTATTATAAATAATTTGGTTTTACTTCTATTATTCTAGGTTTATTTATTAGTATAATATTTTTGAACTTCTTTATTTTTTAAGAATAAATTTTATACAAAGCTAAGTATTTTCATAAAGAAAATAACAAATAATTACAATTTGTAATAAAAATGAAAAGCTTAATTAAAAATTGTCAAAAAATTCAAATTTGATAAATACAGAAGATAATATTATCAATATTATCATAAAAGAAATAGATAATATGATAATATTATAGAAAAATCATTTTATATATTTTTTTTTGTGATACTTTCATAGGCTCAATATTAGTCTCAATTACATAAATATTTAAATTTGAAATAAATTATATATAAATATATAATACAAGTAAAAGATTTAACTTTTAATATTAAAATAAATCCTATACTAATAAGAAAAGTTTGAATTCTGAGAATTTAAATCTTTAAACTATAAAATATTATCAAAGTATATTAAATGCAGCATATTTTTCAAAACCATAAAAAACTTATAAAAATTGTATTTATATTAATAGGATAATAAGTTTTATAAAAAATAAATGTTTAGAAAATATTATCAAAAATGTTTAGTAAATACATTTTGAAAAACAAAAATTTATATCCAAAATTTTTAATCATTCAAAATTCATTGATATACTAATTTTCAAACTAAATAAATTTTAGATATAATCAAAATTGACTTCTAAAAAAGAATAATTTTATTTTTACAAGAAATAAAATAACATAAAATTGATAATTAAAACCTTTTTTATTATTTAAAGTAAATATGTAAAGTAAGTAAAAATGCTATTGTAATGAAAATTTATAGCTTATATAAAAATGTACTAAGTTATACTTTTATTTTTGTTGTTATATAAATCTTTTAAGTACAAATTTCAGATAAATTCTAATTATTTATAATCTGAACTTTATCTATCAAAATCTTTAAAGACAAATCCTAAATATTAATTTTTCATAAGAAAGTATATTAATAAATTTGTTTCAATTTTAAATATAATTATTTCAATTTTTTAGTTCTTATCAAAATATATATTGATTATGATTCTCCTTTACTTTATTAATTTTCAATTATAATTATTTTTCTATTAATTTAGAAATATTTTTTTGATAATTTATTAATATTAGAAAAATTTTTAAATGTAAATTAATGTAATTAAAGTAATTATACTTTACCAAAATAATTTTATTAAAATAAATTTCAAAAATTCTTTTATAAATCCAATAGTTATAAAATTAACAAGTTTTATTTCTTTAAAATCTTCTATTTTAATATGATTTTTATTATAATATCAAATGAAGATTGTTCAATTATATTCGTAAAATCAGATGCTTAATCAATATTTTTAGTAATAATCTTTTATAAGAATAGTAGTAGTATTTTAATACAGTCATATCTCAATATTACTAGTCAAAATAATCCTTTTCGTCATTTTTTTAAAGTGCTGAATATTGGCTAAAATATAGTCTAATTTCTGTCAATTATTGCCAAAAAAATCAGCATTTTTAATTATAGTTAATGTTGTACATTTTTATGCTATACAAAAACTATTCAAAATTAATGATTGTTAGTTATTTGATATATCACTAGATAATTTGTTACATTTTAAAGTGTCGAAAGTTGGCTAAAATAGTCTAATACTGCTAATCATTTCGAAAAATCAGCATTTTGAATAAATAGAAAATTGGTTATCAATCAGCATTTATGTTAAAAATTGGTTAAAATTTAGCATAAATCAATTTAAAATCAGTCAATAATCAGCAAAAATCAATTAAACAACTATTTATAAAATTGAAACTAATAAAACTCATTTTTGTGTATTTATAATTTATAATTTTATTTTATTATTACATAATAAATTACTCAAAAAAAATATATATTGTATTATATTTTATTCAAAAAA
>CAMKVN010002508.1:0-13326 GCA_946474995.1 Funneliformis geosporum
TGCATACTTAAATTCAAATTTGATCGAGCTTTTATATAATTTTAATTTTTTCGATTTTTATTTAACAGTTATTAAAATAACATCAGAGCCTTTGTGATACCTTAACTTCTTGAATTAAGGATGCAATATTTTCGGTATTTGGTGAGGTCTAGTTACCACCAATTAATACAAATGCAAGTCTGGCAAAAATTCAAAGTTGGAAAAAATCCAAAAAATTAAAAGAATGCCAGGTTAAATTATTTGCTCTGATAAAGGAAGGTGAACAAACTACCCATCTAACTCGTATTTTAGATAAAGTATAGGATCTAAGGAGAAAACACTTCTTCAGACGGTTTACATTACCACCATTTGCAATATCCTTTTAAATCCAAAAATTGAACACATACAAATTTCTGAAACTATTGTAAAATTGCAAATGAAAAAAATATTAATAAGTTTTCGTAATTTTACAAATATGCTAAATTTTAAATTTAAAAATATTACTTGTGAATAGGCTAAATATATTAAAAATTTTTTGTTTAGAGAAAACTTGATAATAATAATGATTCTGAGAGTGACATCTCAACCAACTCATCCACTACCTCTAAAACTCTTACACCTCTGACTATATTACTGACAAAAATGACGTTATATGACAATAATAGTTTCGATGAATACAATGATGATAAAGACAATGAAAACAATGAAGAATAATTAAATAATGTAAGGTATATTTAATCATTATAATTATTTATTTTATTTAATGTTGCATAAGTTTTTGTATTTCTGACTTATTTTACCAAATCTATCTTGACATTTCAAAAAATGTAATATATTTATACCAGTTTTTTGTTTATTTGGTTATTTTTTATTTTTTTTTTTGCGGATTTTTTTGGGGGGTTTTATTTTTTTTTTTTAATAAATACTATAACAAAATATCAATAGAGCTAATTAACGCGAAAGGACAAATTTACTTAAAGTAATATAATAATTAAATAAAGTATTGTGCAATAAAACGATGAGTTACCAAAATTTTCAAAGGCAATTACCAATGATCAGAATATAAATAATAAAAAATTCATAAACTTATTAACGAAATATAAACATTCTTTGAAGTTATTATGCATCGTAAAAATGTCATAATATTACACATTGTAAAACTGTCATAATACTACATATTGTAAAACTGTTATAATATTATGCATCATAAAACTATCACAATACTATGCAGCGTAAAAATATTTAAAGTCTTACGCGTTGTAAAGCTTTGAAGTATTACACATATGTAAATTTTTCAATGGTCTTGTAACCTTACATAATATTAGAGGGTGTAGGGATTATATAATACTTCACTTATTAAATTTACTGATGTTGTTAAGTAGGGTTATTTCCGGTCACTGGTTCTATATGGACATAAGGTAAATTGTAGACTACTTGACTTTGGTAAAGCATAGAAGTGATGATTCTATAGGCTGAAATGATCCCTCTATTCAAATTTGATAAGACCTAGAGGTCTAGACACCTACGTATACTTTCTCAAAGGTTATGTAGAGTCTATTCCTAGATGGTAACCTCTGAGATTAGTGCTAGTTAATGGTTACCTCATATGAAAAATTATGTTGAAACCTTAGGTATACACTTTGTAACACACAGCTTCAGTTGTAATAATATATTATGGACCCCAATACTTGCTAACACACCAAAAAAAAAAATAAACAAAAAGGAAAAAAAACTTTTTCTCTCTTTTCCCAAAAAATGACTCAAAAAAATAAAACTATAAAAAGCAGAATAACCAAAGAGAGCGCTTAGCATCGCCTTTCTAAAACAACAGTAATAAGAAAAGAAACACTACCTAAACTCTAGTAGTTCCACTCGAACAAAGCACCTCTTAGATAGTCACTACCGTTGAAACTATGGAAGTTGACTCACCATCCAACACAAAAGGTAAAGAAATGGAAATTTTGGTAGATACTCAAAGAGAATTATCTAACACTTCACTCAATGTCAATGAAAGCTATAATTTGTTAGAGAACTTTTTAAACCCAAATACATCTTCCATACAAGCGTTTGATAGATCTAAACCATCCTTTTACACTTTCTTTCAAACGAAGACTTTTCGGGCACTTCGTCACAACAAAAAATCTCTTCAGTTATTGACCTCCTATTTGATAAATATGCCTCATTCACTGGGGCAGTCTCAACAAAACACTCAGTTACTCTAATTCAACGCATCATCAAGATCTCGTTTTGCGACAAGAATACTGCAATTATGCATATGCAATTCCATTACCAAATCTAGGAAACAGCACATTTTACCCTAGATGTAATACCAAATTTTCCTTATATTCTGATGCAGTCGATCAAAGTTATGGAAATACCCCTAGATTTGACAGAATACTGAATCAGAACTATTTTTAGCCAATTTGGTAAGATTGTTAGATTTAACATAGAAACAAAGAACATGTGGCAAATTGAAATTTTTAGCGAAACTAGCTGGCTTGCCTAGAAATACCACTGGTAAATATCTCATTAACATCGGTCACTTGGTATATGCAACTACCTGGATTATCCCTAAGGCTCGATCTAACTATCACAATCTGCAATATGCTTTCTTCTACTTTACTTCTAGCGATGATATAGAAGTAGCAATTAGTAATGAGAATCTTACGATTGATGAGAAACACGTGATATAAACAAAAGCCAATGCTAAACTCTAAGCTATTTGTTCATTGCCTAATCATAAAGCCAGCGAATGCTCTAAACATAGAAAAAATCCCGCTGACTGTAATATGCAAAATTTGTATCAACATTTCCAATTAGCGCAATTTACAAATTACAAAGCCCCTCCAAAAAAGCTATCAGATGCAGTCAACCCATATATAATATTTACTCACGTGATCCAAGGAAAGGATGGTAATAGACATGAAAAAGATAATGATTGCAAACCAATTAATAGATCAGCAAAGAATGCTTCCTATTCAAACCAACAGCAACAAAATAAAATAATATTATCCCACCTACAGAATCATGGTTTGATGATATCCTACCTAATCTAAAAAGGGATCAGATAAGTTGCCTCACAACAGGAGGTAATATCAAATATGATACCAAAGCTAAAGGCTCTATACATGACAAACCTGATGGATTTTTGAAGAGTTTGTTAAACAACAATTCTGCAATCTTACAGAATAAATGAGCTCACTCATAAACACACTTGCATTCACAGTCAAGAAAGTTAAGTTTGTGGAACAATCACTAAACTTTAAAGTAGTGACACCTGTGGAGACTGATGCTCACAATCTAAATGCTAATGAAATGGTTGATGATTTGGTTCCTCATATTGATACATCCTCTTTCACCATCATTCAACAATGTTAAACTATTGATAGCTTACGTAGCATTAATGAAATGTAACAAAAAAGGTTAAAATCATTCACCTTCACAGTCAACACTTTAGTATAATCTTGTTCTGTATTTCAATCAATTCTATTAAAAGCTAATTTGCTTCCAACTGAACAGGCTGCTACATTCTTCCACTTGATGATAGCTTCAATAGTGATATTGACACTTATCTCAAAAGACTCCCCTAATTATAATTTATCTTATGATTACTATCTTTACAGATTCTTCTGCATAAGCTGCACAATCTATTGCAAATAATACCATTCTTACTCCTATTCCCTATTTATCATTTTCCACATATAATGTCCGCTTATTCACTAATCCCTCTAAACAAATTTGTCTTATAGATCTCTACTCTTCATTAGATTTAGATATAATAGGACTACAAGAAACCAATTTCACTTCCGCATATATCAAACCTTTCAACCTTACTTTTAGTCACCAATTCCAAGGTTTCTTCAGCCTCTCTTTTCAATCAGACGCACAGAAATCTGGCTTTGATGTTGGCATTTTACTCAAACTATTTCTTGCCAATCATGTCTTTTATCATGAAGTCAAACACAACTGTTTAATCATCATAGACCTGCAATTTGCAAACAAGCAGAAAACTCAAATCATTAATTGTTATCTACTGCCAGGAAATCTAGCACTTAGAAAAGTTATTCAATTAAATCTTATGAAATATATCAGAGATGCGACTTCTAACAACTATCATATTGTTCTCCTTGATGACTTTAATGCTGATATGGATAACCTAAAGCTACACTCACAAGACAAAAAACTTTTCTTTACTCTGAATGATTCTCACTTTTTAATACATTTTTGGTCAAGTATGATCAGCATCAAGCTGCATATCCTACACATTATTCTCCAAAGTCAAATTCTCAAATCGACTTCATTTGGTCTTCTGTTAACGTAATTTCTAATTTCGATCATTATGATATTGAAGATATTCTGCTTTCATTGTCAGATCACTCTATAGTCATCCTTAGAATTGAAAACTTCTTAGATGCTAAAAATAAAAAACAAATATTCCACTAAAAAAAGTATTTGACTATGATAAAATGTCAAACAAGAAGTAGTTAGATTTTGGTAATAAAGCAGATGCGTTAGCCAACGGATGTCATCTTTGTACACTCAGTAACAAAACTGTATTCAACCAACACAATTTAAACCAGTATTAGGATCTGCTTCAATAATGTATATAAAGGTTGCGAATACATCTATTCTTCTTTACAACTCAAAAGGGTAGCATTCAGTGAAAAAACCTTCACTACTTTCTAAATTATATAAGCAACTTAAATTCTTATATAAATTCAAGAGGATAATTAAGAAAATTAACTGCACCTGCGTCATCCCCTCCAACTGGTCTGTAGTAATCGAATACTTTTATACTATCATGAAAGATTCTGACATAATACATGTCGCAATTTCTCCTAATCCGTCAGTCTCCTTCATACTTTTACTTTTTCTGTTCATTGATCAACTGCTTGGAAGTGTATTCATAAAAGCTAAACTTTATGAATATGACTTTAAGCTCAAATCAATCCAGCAGGCCATAGAAAGAAGATTGGACAACTATCAATCTTCTCCTGCAAAAATGACTGATTCACTGTTAGAACGTTCAAAACGAACAATTATTATTAACCGGTGTATAAATAATACATCTTCATCACGTGACCTTTTAACAGACGAAGATGCAATTAAGCAAGAAGTTGCCAGACACTTTCAGATGGCTGCTGGTATTGCTCATGAAAACGTCCATATTAATTATGACTTATTACTCTTCTACCAACCGTTACCTGATATAGATCACATGATTTACAATGACCTAATGAACCCATCATCAGCGGATGAGTAATATGACCTTATTGCTTATCTCCCTAACAGAAAAGCACCTAGACCATCCAAAATATCCAATAATATGATCAAACATTTCAGCCCATTGACGAAAAAACTTCTGTAGTATATAATATATGGATATCTATCGATTTCTTCATTACCACATTGTTGGAATCATGCATTTATTTATCCGATTTTAAACTGAAATCTTAGGAATATAATTTGAACAATACTCGTCCTATCACTTTACTCGAATGTTCTTGCAAGGCTCTCATCAAGCTTTTAAACCGTCGATTATCCAAAATCTTAGTAGAATACAAAGTCTTAAAAGGATTAAACTTCTCTAGACTTCCACTTAAGTCAACTTTTGAACCTCTACATATTATCAACAATATTAAATATGATGCTAACTATAATAAGAAAGACCTTTGGATTCTGCTACAAGATATGTCCAAGGCGTATGATCGTGTCAATAACTTCATGCTTGTCAGAATGCTTGAACAACTTCGCATTCCTTTTAACTTTCTTCAATTTATCCTGAAAGTGTTTGGTAATCATCACAATCAAATATTTACATTATTTGGTAATACTGACTCTTATAGAGTGGTATCAGATATTGACCAAGGTGAAATTATTTCTCCACTGTTATGATGCATCTATTATGATCCTTTATTGTATTGCATTCAAAACTCGTCACATGAATACTCTTTATCGTATTCATGGAAACCAAACTTATTAATTAATAAATTTGAAATAACGTTGCTAAAAGTGTTTATGTTCACATATATGGATGACACACTATAGATTGCAAAATCTCATAATGATCTCAACGATATTATTAACATTGCAAAGAGTTTTTATAAACTAAACCATATAAAAGTTAACTGGAACAAATCGGTTCTTATGATTAACAAAACACAACCCTAACATCCATTTATGTGTGATATCAATAATACTCTAACAAGGATTAATCCTCTACCTATTAATGATTCCACTCAATACTTAGGGTGTAGATCTCATTAGGTAACAACAAGACTTTTATAGTTAAAATGTTAAGAGCAGAAATTAAAGATACTACTACTATTATGCTCAAGAAGAAGATGACTAACAAACAGATAGTGTATATCTTCAACACCATTCTTACGTCAAGAATAGAATATCATGCTCAAATATTAGCTCTCACAGAAATCCAATGCAATTTTATTGGTTCTCCATATCATGTATTTATGAAGAAATTGCACTTATCGTGTGATACACCTTCCTCAGTATTTCACTCTAATTTATTTTATAATCTCATCAATCTTCACTATCGACTCTTTGTAGCACATAACGAAGCCTTACTTTTTTCCCTCAATGATAGAAATCTTTTAGGGAATTCCACTAGACTACGTATAAAACAGCTGCAACAAAAGGAATGGCTCAACATCTCTCCACTTTATTATTGGCCTGTACCTTTGATTTCTCTCCATCGATAAAATGCACTGATATCCTTCACATTAGGATAGAACTTTGGATACAATAAACCTTTTATTAGGAGACTACTTAAAACTAAAGAGCATTACGCGTATATAATACATGTTCACCCAACACATAGACAAGATAATAGAACATTGCTCTCTGACTGTTCTCAATGTAATTTACATGATCAGCATACTTACATTCCATATCAGACTGCTAATAAAGATCATAAATGTTTCTTTATTGTTCTAATTAATCTTTACTTTTATATCCCAATACATCATAATACTACTGAATTATCATATGGATGCTCGTGATTCATCAATCTACTTAATGAATTGGCTTCTTCATTCATTAAATTTCATATAACTCCTCTTCCTAATTCACTTACACACTCTTTTGTTTCACCTATCACACCTACTTTTATAGAAAAATTTATTCCTTTTTCTCATTCATAGACTTTACTAAACTTTTGTTCTCAATTCAGCTCTTACACTTTCTTAGAATTTTATACTAACAGATCCTTGGTCAATCTTGGCTCGCCTTTCATTAGAATGGATACCATTAGCTTCACAAATCTCATATTCTACTGCTTACACTATATTATTTCCATCATCTGCAACTGCTGAATTAGCTGTGATATTTATGGCCATTTTAGTCACCCTGAATATATGTAATATCAATATCTTCACTAATTCTTATACTATTATTTCATAATTCAACAAGTATAAATTCCTGTTAACTATATCTCCTTCTGAGTGACCCTTTCTCAAAATTGTCAATGTTCACATTTGGCAATATTTGTTTCAAATTATCAATTATTTATCGCTTACAGTAAAACTAAATAAAGTTAAGACACATTTAGGTAATCCATATAATAAAGCTGTAGATTTACTAGCAAAAAACTTCTTGAATACTCCCATTCTAAATTTCGTCATCAATGACCAATGGCATTATACTTTATACTATAACAAAATGGCTATTGCTTTACCAATCAGGTAATTCATCAAAGAGATTACACGAGCAGAGGCCTTTTCAGCATTCTTGAATCTCGACATTGTTTAAAAATATATCAACCTGAATATTGATTGGATAGCCACCATATTTTGCATTAAAGATAATATTACCCCTAATGCTACTAATTACGAAGCCTCAACCTTACTGAAAAAAAACTTCAAAGGATTCTTGAAATGTTTCCTACAATAGAAACTCTCAAAAAACAGCATCTACTCATTTTTGATAACACTCAAAATTGCATTCGCTGTGATATGGAAGTGGAAGATTTTGCTCACATATGGACTTGCCTTCTGGTACTATATAAAACTCATGTAATTATTAATAATGCCAAAATATTACTCAGTAATATCACTCAATCAGATCCTCTGGACCTGCGAATCAACCAGCTCAATATCTGATCATTATCCCTAGTATCACCCTTCTCTTTCATTGATTTAATTAAAGGTTTTATTCCTTCTACTTTAGTTACATTTATATCATCATCACTATTCACTAAAGATGCTATCAATGCAGCACTATCTGCTTTTATGCATTTCATCTATGAACAATCGCAAGATATATGGGTTGAACAGTGTTCATTGCTCAAAAAATTTGAAACAATAAATGGTATAACGAATAATTTGAAAACATCTAATACTAATAGTTCAGGATATGGGTTTCTAACTACTAATCTTACTATAGATGTTTCTTCTTTAATTAATAATATGATTCGACTTGGATCCTAATGGATAAATTTTTGATGCAGTAGAGGCCAAGCCTTTCCTTTTTATGAAAACATAGTTCTGATTATGCTAGATTCTGAGGAAGTGTAGGCAGTGATGTCCATTTCCTATGTCCCAAGCATTTGCTGTCCCAGCTATATGTCCCAACTATATGTCCCAACTATGTCCCATATATGTCCCAAATGTCCCATCTGTCCCATCAATGTCCCATCAGTGTCCCATCAGTGTCCTAACTATGTCCCATGACAACACTGGGTGAAGGCATTTCATTTTCTTCAATAACTGGAATGACGGTTTTTGTCTTTAAATGCATTTTGGAATATGAGAAAATATCATTATTGTGGACTATGATTTATAATAGTGAGAAAAAAAATATATTTGCTTTATTCCCTCCATTTTCTATATCTTGTGCATTTATCTCATTTGTGATTAATGGAGAAATCGCTTCTATATCTTCTTGTTCCTGATTAGATACAGATGATTTCTGCGAAGAAATTTCAGAGAAGACGTTCGTAAGAGAAATAGATAATGATTACTGAGTGTTAAATCATTATATGTTGACTCCATATCCATACTGATAGCTCTGATCTATACACACATTCAAAAGATTAGATAAATAAATGATCATCTGAACTCATACACCAAAGAATTTTTAACGTTTTTGTAAAAACCAAATATTGAGTTATACCCTAACATTTCTCATTGTTGTAGGAAATAACTCTTCCTCGTAAGATCACTTCTGTCCTATTATAGTACCCGCTTCTTTCTCTCTTGCTATCTCAGTTTATTCCAGTAGGTATGAATTAACTTTATCAATATACTCGTTAGATTTCTGACTACGAGAAACACAGAGCACATCCAATGCTAGAAAATTGGCAAATGATCATGTTAAAATCAAATTCGTTGGACATTTTAAGAAGGACTGTTCAAAGTTATATATACCTCTCTTATCATCAAAACTCTCTCTATTCTGACACAATCCCAAAAGCTTTCTTCTTCAGGTATACGCTTCTAATAATTTAGGGATAGAAAGCAGTTAGCAAATATTAATCAAGAGGGTAGTGTTTTCAATATATCGCATGATCTTTCTGGAGGAACGACACCCCATATCTCGAGAAGGATGATACCCTCTCTAGAGCAGAAGATCGTGAATTACAATGCTGAGAAACAATACTCCATGCCATAAAAAGGACGACACCCCTTCTAAGTCGCGCAGATTTCACCCATAATGGATTAGAGATAAAGCGCGATATACAGAAATTTGACTACCTGTTGAATCAGAAAAGTTACATGCTCTTGATACCATTATCATGCTCTTCTTCCTCTATAAGAAAATTACTTAGAAAGGTTAGGTATCGTTTCCTCCATATGGATTTTAGATCATCTAGCGAATGTTCTCCCGAGATTTTAAAGCCTTTAAAATCCTAAATACGACGATGCTAAGACAGATGTACTCTCAAAATATGATTTAATCAACAAATCTAGTTCAGTGGTCATTGCAAAAGTAATGATATGCGTAAAAAAAACAAAAGCAAGTAACGTGAAAAAACTGAGCTTGTGAAAAAAAGCTACCTTATTATATAAAAACTTTCATTACACAACTATCACAATACACGACATTACGTGTATGACGCAGTAAAAATTTTAGCAATCGATCTCACATGACCAGCCTATGTTATGATTAAGAACTTGAATTTATTGCTTGAACTGTTGCAGCTAAGACAATATTCTGTCCCATTTCTATACCATTCGCCATATGGGAACGTTTCCAGTAAAATCAAGTCATGAGGCATAGTAAATCATATGATCCATAATGTGATTTTACTGGAAACGCACCCATATAATCTATAATTCCCATGTTTTCTATCGCAGATAGGGCATGGTGAGTCCCACGGCAAAATTATAATTATCAATTCCCCTAAAACTATTTCAGAATTTCAGGTATGTGAAATGCTTCAAGATGGATTCGATAATTAATTCTGAATAGGATGTGGCTTCATAAGTGATAGGCTTGAAATCAAAGATTTGGCTGACTTTTATCCCAGCTTTTGATAATTGCCATGGCTCATGTCCAGTTTCTTTTTTATATTTTTTTGTATAAATTGGAACGAATCTTATTTGTCAAAATGCTTGGTAAACCAGTTAATTTGACATACTAATCCAGATATTCAGGAATTAATATTTTATCAGACTTGCTCATATTGCTTTTTTATATGTTTGCAAATCAATTTAAATTACAGTAGGTAATAGTTAACATAAATTAGTCCTGTAAAAAAAATATCACAATGAAGTGTGAGCAAATATAGTTTATAAAATAATGAGACTATGCAACTATCTCAATTTTACGCTGTTCACATTTAATAAAATAAGATCCAGCTTTATATCTACCTTCTATACTTTCTTTATAATTATGGTCTAATTTGCATAATAGACATGATGTCTCATCAGTAATGCTATAATAATCAAAATTTTTATTACTATGTTTTATTGTAAAAATATGATCGTCATAAGTTGACTTATCTACCTCAGCATTAATCTGATCATTTCCTGAAGGAATGGTTTTAAAGACATATGACTCTGATGATCATTAGTATATTTTTTTACTTGATCTATGACATTATGGATTTGCGCATTAGTTAATTTTGAAATTTCAGTTGTGCTATATAAGATCAGTTTGATTTTATCTATTCCAATCCCATTTTTCCCAAATAATATAAGATGTTTTCTAGCTTTATGAGTTTTCTTATGCAAGTTAGCTTGTGTAATTTTAGTAAGGAGAAATAGTTTTATTTCTTTATAAATCATTATTTTTTTCATTTTATCCTTAATTCTACTATCAGCTATAAGAGCATTTACTTGCTTTCAAATTCAAAGGAATAATTGTGCCAGTTTAATATTTCCTGTTGACTGGATTTATATTACTGTTTTAAATAAATAAGATAAGTGCTAGACAGAACTTAAAATCTTATTCTCTAAATTAACGTATAAGCTGATGATTTTGTAGGATAATATTATCTAAAGAATGGTAACAAATTAACTTTCACATCTTTTAGATAAGCATAATTTATGTATTAAGTCTTATTCTACAATTTGATTTTCATCAAGTGATTCCTTTGAAATTATATCATCATCTTGCTTTACAGATACTTCAGTTTTCAAAGTTACATGACTTTGATCATTTACTGAGGGAATGGTTTTTTAAATTCTTCTGAATTTTCTAAAAACATCTGATCAATATTAGTAGTAGATGAGTTCTGATTAGTTAATTCATGCAGTTGTTTCTTCTTTCTATTACATTATCTAATCTCATCATTAACCATATTCTTATACATCTCATTTAAAAAAGCATTTGTTTCCTTATCTTTTAATAGCTCTGTATTGAAGTTATTACTAAGTATAATATTTTCTTGATCTACTTTACTATTAAGCTGAGTTGTTTACTTTGGCAAACCAGATACATTAACAGTTGATACTTTTGGTATCGCTTTCTCAAGAGCTTCATTAACATGTATCTGCTATTCTAACTTCATAAATCTAACCCTGAATTCAGTATTCTCCAGACCTAAGCTTGATAATAACTGACTTATATTTTTCTAGCTCCACCATTTTAGTGTTAAGTTTATCAATTTTAACTGAATAATACAATATAGTTTTCTCCAGCTCATCAGTTCTGGTGTTAAGCTCTTGTCTTAGCTTTATTTTCTTAACTTCATCCTCAGCAACCTTTTTTTTAAGTTTAGGAATCTCAATATTCTTACCCTTGATTTCAATAAACATTTTTCTAAGCTTAGCAATCTTAGCTAAGAGCTTAGCATTTAATTTTTTCAATAAATCAGTTGATTGCATATTTGATAATATTTTTTTATACAAAAAGGAATAATTCAAAATTTTGAGTTAGTATAGTAGTAGTTAAAAAACTTTTATGTATAAAAGGTAATTATTCATATTGATCACCTCCTCAGGAGAAATACTAATATATGCAAAAAAATTCTTTCAATCAAAAATCTTTAGAAGAGAAAGCTTTTCACTACTTTTTTATTATAACTCAGAAAATTTTCTGCAAAATTGTTAATTTATTTCCTGTAGAAGTTATGTTTCAAAGAAGGGCTAATGATCACCGCTCTAGATTAATTAGATCAGTAGAGTATCAACAATCTTCTTGATTGACTAGTATTCTATTACTAAGTTTTGACATTAAAGTGGAAATATTACTAAGCTAGCTTATCAAATATTGACTAAGATAATTAAGAAGTTTGTCATTAAAATCAGGTATTATAACACTCATGAAATTCTTAATACAGATATTTGAATTAAGTGAAATGAGCTAATCTATAGCTTTTTTGTTAATACTATAACATCCCTTTAGATCAAGATATTTCAAATTAAGATATGGGTTAGTACATACGAAAATCATGCTGTAGGACTATATAAATCATATGATCAAAACCTGATTTTTGTATGTACTAACCCATATGATTTAGTAACTTATTTAATAACTATATTGCTAATCAATCTGCGGTAGATAATATTGAGATATTTTAATCTATGACATGACTGTATGAGTCTCAATAGTGTTACGCCAGTTCTTTAAAATGCTCAACTTAAATAAGCGTTATGTTTATGTGTGCAGAAGGTTTCCTTCTTAGAGAAGATAGAGAACTTAATTACAATTTATAAGGGTAAGAAAAATATAGTAATTCGTGTAGAACAAATGATTAACAAACAAAAATTATAGTACTGCCTCTGTCAGCACGTCTGTACTAAACAGTTTATTTATTAAAGACTTTAAAATTACTAAAACTAATATAAGACAAAACTAAAACGATCTCTCGATACTTAATCCTAAGTTACTCCTATTTATATAAAAACTATCCTATATAACGTTAAAATAATTTAAATAAAGAAA
>CAMKVN010002509.1:0-13323 GCA_946474995.1 Funneliformis geosporum
TTTAAAACATTATGTATTTAAAAATAAATTATATAATAAGTAATATTATTAGATTATTTAAATATGAATAAATGATAGTTTAAATAAATTTAATTATTTTTTTTAATTGGCATTGAATTTCTTTTTTGATTCAATTTTTAAAAATTTTGTAAAATTTATAATTGTATTTGCAATATACCTTAAAATAATTAAAATAAAATTTATGAGATAATATAATTATGAAAATGTTTATAATAATATAACTATTAATATAATCATAATGAAAATTTATATTCACCTATTTTCGAATCTGCTGAATAACTTTATTTAGGCTTTCAAGGTTGACTTTTTTGACTAATATATTAAATGGATAAAAAAAATTAAAAATATTTTATAAAATAATATAATATACAACTATTAATCCAATCATAATAAAAATTTATATGCATCTATTTTCGAATCTGCTGAACAACTTTACTTAGGATACTAAAATCGAATACCTTTGATCAAAGTTCTTAAATTAACCTTTGAAATAATTGAATGGATAAAAAATAAAACAATTACAAAAAACATTCATAATTATATAATGAAAATTTATATTCACCTATTTTCAAATCCGCTAAACAACTTTATTTAGTCTTTCAAAGTTGACTTACTTTGACCAATATGCTAAACAGATAAAAAAAATTAAAAAATTTCATAAGATAATATAATTATAATAAACAATCATAACTATACAAATATTAAACTAATTATAAATTTATATGTACCTATTTTCAAATCTGTTAAATAGGAAACTATACTAAAGTCGATTACCTTTAATCAAAGTTTTTAAATTGACCTTTGAAATAATTGAATAGATAAAAAATAATACAATTATAAAAAACACTTATAACTCTATAACTATTAATCCAATTTTAATGAAATTTTATATTCACCTATTTTCAAACCTATTGAATAACTTTACTTAGGCTTTCAAAGTCGATTTTATTTGATCAAAGTGTTTAAATTACTCTTTGAAGTGACTGAATAGATAAAAAAATTAAAACTAATTTGAAGTTACAAAAAATGGTTTAAATTTAAAAATTATTTTTTATACAATAACTTTATTAGAATTTAAAAGTAAGATGAAATTAAATAAATGTTAAAGATGTTTTAAAAAAAAAAGTTTGTAAAAGAATTTGTCAACAATTACTGTAACTGGTTAAAAAAAAAAATTTGGGGTTAAAATTGATTTTATATGTTGTCTGAAAAGTATCAGTTAACTGATCTTCGGAACTTCAGACGAAAATCAATTTCAGTTACAACAATTTAAACACGGCATAAACAAAAGTTGCTTATCAAAAATAGCTCAAATCCTCAAAAAAATCGATTAAAACGATTTCCGGATTGTTTAAAGGAAATCTTTTATTTAAAATATGATCATCACACTTTATTCATGCATTCAAGTGAATCGATTGTCGTATGGCGATACCATTCTTATGGTATAACCCATTTGAACTTCCAAATCAAAAAGGAAACATCCTCCTCATATCTTACCTTTCGAGAATGATAAAGAACGATTACAAATAAGTAATATTAAATTTTATTTCCTTTCCCAATCACCACCATCTCTTTTCGATTATCCACAATACATACGATCTTTTAACTCGGAAAAAATTCACAAGCCTTTTTAAAAGATATCACTCCAAAGATAATAAGTGAATATAATAATACTCTTCAAAAAATTATTTCTTGTAATAAAAATTTACCCAAAGTTTTTTCAAATATTCAAAAATTGGAATTTCAATGCGCGATTTCTCTCCTTCATAATTCACTCACCGAACATCTCAAGTTTATTAAGGAATGTTCGACATTTATTCATAAAGACATAAAGAGATCATGATCATTTACAAAAGAATTTTGACATTCCTTATTTAATTCAATCAATGATTGAATTAAAAAGTTTGGTGATAAATGAACATTGCATTAATTTTAAGAAAGAGGCCATCTTTAAAGCGATAAAAAGTCACGAGAATTCTTTAACCTTTCTTGGATTTAAAATCATGAATGATTATTCCCTTTTAATTCAAATCTTAATAAATTGGAAACGTTGGAGAGAGGACTTCATTTTCACCAATCTAAATCTTTCCCAACAATTTTATCTTGACAAACATTCTCAAATTTCCGTGAAACATTTTTATCATAAAAACATCGTTGGGAATGAAAATTTCTTTAAAACATTTCTTAAAATGACTCACGTATATTATAGATATCATGAGGGAGCATTGTCCAAATATATCTTATTTAAATTCATTTTATATTTCGAGTTTTTTTCAACTGATTGATTCATCAAAATTACTTGAAACATTTTACCTTGGAGATACAGAATGGATTGACCACATTCTTTAAATTACTTGGGAATCAATTTTTTTAACTAAACTTCTTTTTAATAGAATGCAAGGCTCAAATACAAATCTTAGAATTAAATTGTTTTCATTTACATGATATTGATTATGTGCATACCGTTGTAAAATATTCTCAAGAGGTAAAATGCTTAAAATTAGTTAAATATAAAAAAGGCATTTATGGGATGGATTGCTGTAGATTTAATCCTGAATAATATTGTAGAAGAAATAATAGAAATGAGAATCACATTTGTAAAAATAAGGGATTTAAATATTTTAAAAAGAACTTGATTGTATTGATAAAGGAGCAATTAAAATTGGTGACTTATCACTATGTGAAGTCATACAGTTATAGTTATAGTATTTATGGTGAGTATTTGAACAAAAAAAAAATTATAAGTATATATTTAAATTTTTTACAAATTTATCATTTTATATCATTTTAGATAGAATCTTCAATAGTGCTCTTTAATGATTCGATTTTAATTGTTAAATAAATAAAAAAAAAAAAACGTTAATTTTTGAGTTGCACCGTTTGAACGTTACACCAACATCTCAAAAATAAGGGTCGCGTTTTTCATCTGTTAAAATATTGTATTTGAACTTCAGTCAACAGAGATTCAGTCTACATCAATTAGTATGGACACTGAAGAGTCGGTTCTCAATTCCTTTTTATTCAACAGTGAGCTCGCAGACAACCTGACCCTCAGACAGTTCACTAACCTTTTTCCTGCAACCTACAGGTGAATAAAGTTCGTATAATTGTCAACCTTTCCAAAGGCTTGTTTTGTTACTCAAGTCAATTCGAAACTTTAATTATATTTACAGAGACAATCCTCTTATCAAGACCTTATATAGAGAATTTCAATTGGAACGTAACAGAATTAGAGAAACCATTAGGGAAAATATCGTCGAGGAATGTAAAAAATCCGAACATTTGGAAAACCTTGATAGTGCCCAAGTTGTTGATGATGATGAAGATGTGGATGTGGATGAAATGTATGAAGAGGTAAGGGCATTAATCATTGGATGTATTTTAAAAATGCATTAATAGAACATTTCCCTCGATTTTAAATAATACCGTATAAAGGTTGACGATAATCGACTAACATTGGAACAAGCTATTGATGTTTTAACTGTGGCTGAAAAGAAGATGTCACGTAAAATCATCATATTCAATGAGCATTGTAAAAGATCGTTTGAAAAAATAAAGAGGTATCTATCATAACATTCCTTTTCTCATTTTTCTAAACCTTCTTTCCTAATCTATTTAATATCAATATTAAATCTACTTTTTTTTTCATTGAAATTCTGAAAACAGTGCCAATGATGAATTAAGTGATTTGGAATATGGTAGAATTCCAAAAGGTTTTGGTAAAGAAGGTGCTATGATGGAACTGAAGGTAACTTTTGCCGATTGAGATTAATGTTAAAAATGGTTATTATTAAAACTTTCACTTATATTCTTTTGTAATTCACCTAGTCATTAATTAAGTCATGTCAAGATATGCTGATTTCGTCAGAAAATCAATAATTTGACATCAGTTAATCAAATTTACAAGTCCATCAAACGAATATGTAATTTTAACTAAAGATTCCTTATATCTTTCGCTCGTAATTGTTAATTCTTTTATACTTTATTATACTTTATTGAACTTGAATTATATTTTTCACCGCTATAGTACACACCTGAAAGCAAAACTACTTGGCGGAAGGCGAAGGATACTTAAGCATTTGTTCTCGATTTAGGGTATCATAAGTCACAATGTTATTCGTGTAAAAATAGGATATTATTAATAACCCAGAGTTATTTGAGTAATTATTGGTGGTTTTCGGAACGTTGTTGGATCAATAAAACGGAACACGTTTTTGTTATAAATAAGTGCCGACACGAGATCCAACCACGTTCTCTACAAAAAAAAATTGTATAGCACGAATTTAGATATTTTTTTTCCAAGAAATTCAATTGATGCTCTAATAAACAGAATTTATTGATGATGATGTTTGTTTTTGGTGATTAGGCATCATTTTCCTCTCCTATTATATCAAAAACAGCGACAATTTATTCATGGTATATAGAAATATCCGTAATATGATTTAAAAATTAGAAGAGATTAGCTTATTTGTAATACATAACGATAATTTTTTTTTTTTTAGAATTTTTATAACTATAACGGGTCACCGGTTCATGTGTTGAATAACTAACCTATATGGGGCCTTTGCAATAGAAAGGGGGGAAACTGCCGGGAAAATTTAATTTTACTTTTATATGCCAAATATGATTTTTAGGTCCCGCCACAACATAAAAAATGTGGCCCGACTTATCATAGATTCGAATTAGTAGTAGATTTTATGTATTTATTGATTCGCAAAAAAATTAAGGTTAGATTTATCATATTCGTAATATTATGTGCTTTTCCTTTATATAATTTTCTATCCATTCTATCGAATTATCAGTAGACATATTTTTGTCTTAGAATAGATATTAATTTCTTTCGTTTTTTCTAGTTTGGAAACAGCGTTTACGTTTGAAAATTTTTTCCATCGAATCATGTTATTCGTGTCAACCGTGTCAACCGACGCGTCTTCGGTGGATAGAAAATCAGTTAATCAGAAATAAATGAACAGGTAACGACATTAACCTTAGTAAAAAGCCCTTCAGGAATCCTGAATGAAAAATTGGGCATTAACTTGTAAACTCATTAAGTCACCATTGCCGAATTAAATATATTTTAATTGCGTAAATTCTCGTCGGAACATACATCTCCAACAGCACTCCGTATTGAGGTATGTCATAAATAAGCATTTACATATCTTTATTTGGATTCGAGAAATACTTCTGGTTTGTTGTATTAATTAGTTCACAAACTTTATCTCATGAAACCCGAAATGTAGATTCTTATTATAATCGAATTTATTGCTTTTTTAACGTATGTGAATATAGCTCTTAGTTAATCTGTATTGTATTTTTTTTACAGAAATTAGAATTGCTCTGCTATAAATGAATTGATTTGATATTTCTAGTAAATTCTAATAAAAAAATAAAATAAAATAAACTATGCTAACATTCAACAATGCAATAAAAAACTTATTTTTTATTATAATTTTTTTTTGACCAACCTAAATGCTCATTGATAAAACTTTATACATTGAATCCCTTTCGTGCTTTAACTTGAAGTTTCCAGAGATCTAGATTAAATATCCTGCCAATGTCTGTCAACTTATCTTCAACCCTATTATCAAAATACATTTTATGCATGTTGCCATCACTATAGTTAGACTTTTACTGTAGCAAGGATAGAAATGAAATCTCATATACTGTTTAGCTTCTGTTAATGCTAATAAAATATTTACTGAAGTTTGCAGTTGGTGTATTTTAAAACAATTCAAACAGTTAATGAATCATGATTTTTAATTGGTTCAAAGATGAAACTTATACCTTTTATTAAACTGGAATACTTTATTAGAATATTATTAGAAACCATATATAAGGTTTACAAAATATTGTTTTTAACAAAGAAATTTTCGCTATTATTAAAAAAAAAAATAACCAAGTTAAACCTATTTGGATCCTTATTGATGATAGACCTGATGAAAATCCTAAATATATGAATAATATTATTCAATATACTCATTATTGATTTTGATTACTTAACTGTTCATACTCATGTTTTAGGTTAAAGTACATATAATCTAGTAGAATAAAGTATGACTTCTTTATTTGTAAAACTTGCTAGCATCACTTTACCTATAGAGAAATTTGGTTATATCTAAATAGTCAAGGCAATGTAGTTAATGAAGAATTAGTATAAAGAAATTTTAAATATTCAGAAAATATACTTTGGGATATATGAAAATAGGATGATATATATGGAAAGCCTGTAATATTAAAATATATTGGCCAGAAAAAATTCCTTTTACTAATTCTAAATCTTTAGTATCATGAAAATAATAAATGATCATATACAAATTTATCATCATAATATAAAAAAGTGTAAAGATCATAAATATTATAATAACTTAAAAGCTAAAAATTTAATTATTGTTACCTTTCAAATTTACATAAGCTATACCAACATTTATGTTGTAATATATGTGACAAATGTGACAAATATTTTTTAACTTTTAAATATATAAATGAATATAAATAAAATATAAATTTCTTAATAAACATACTGCCAAGAGATTAAATAAAATTAGAACAAAATGAAAAAGAAATAAAATATGTATTTATTATATTAATAAATACAAACTTTAATAAAGCAAAAAATATATTTTAAAGAGTTTTATAATAAGAAACAGTACAAGATTTTCATACAGTTTAATCAAATAAGGAATAGATAAGTGATATATATTATTACAAAATAATTTTTGGTTTTTACAAGAATTTTATGAAATAATTTTTTTTTGAATTTTCATTTCAAATTTGATAAATACATATATGTAATTTGGTTATATAAAATGAAATAAAATTTGAAATTTGCTGATGTTATATTATAATAAATGCAAATTAATTACTGAACTTATATTATAATAAATTTTAATTAATATATATACTAAATATAATATAAATAATATATAAGAAACTAATTAATAAAAGCATATTATATGATTAAAAGACCTATTCTGAAGTCTGAATCTGTTAACCCTTTATCAAATCAGCTAATTTCTAATATATCTTTAAATAATCACAAGTCGAATGATGAAGAATCAGGATATGAAGAACCGGTGAAGAATCAGGATTACATCAGATTTGATTCTTTACCAACTCTTCTTTTTTTTATCATTAAAGAATCAGTATCCAATACTTTTATGAATTTTAACTTATAAGATACCTTAAGATTCTATAAATTTTTTAAAGTGCATTATATAATAATAAACAACAAATCAGTTTCCCAATTATTTTCCGATCATTTATTAATTTTATCATTAAAGCATCGGTCAATCATCAAAGTTTCCGATTCTCATATCAATAATATCCAATAAACTACTTATATTAAAATAAATGTTTTAAGGAAATTTAATACTTTATGATTGCAAAAAGTTATATATTTATTTATTAATATTCATAATATACACAGTGATTGCGTTGCATCATAAATTCTAAATATCAATTTTTCTATTTATCAGTATTACTGACATGTATTGCCAGGTTTTCTTTTTGCCAATTGAAAATGAACCTTCTACAAACTGACCTAATATACTATATATTAGAATAATACAGTTCCTGCTAAGTTCAAAAATTTCTTTTCCCATAGTGCTATATTACAAGAAGCATCATCATTGTTAATTTTGCAATGAAATCTAATCTTGTGATCGTTTACTAGAAGATACCACCTAACAAATGCCAAAGAGTATATTTTAGATTTAGGAAGATATATTGTATGCTCAAAATAAAATTGAACAAGGCCAGGATAAGTATCCTTTGTATCCCCATAAGTAAATTGTGATAATATCTTGGCTGATTTTATATGTCTTTTAGAGTATGATAATCTGAAAATTTCAGATCTGAGTAGTAACTATCCATAGATATTTACTCTTGATAATACCGGTATAGTATCAGATGGTGCAGTATGAATATCAGACAATAATGCAAAATTTTTATCATACACATTGCAATAATATTCAACCAACAAATTTAATACTTCTTTCGGAAGGTTTGTATTTATTTCTTTTGGATTAAGAAAAGAGCCTAGGAAAAACTCTGATCCCAACTTAGCCATCTCTTTCACATTTATAGACATTGATAAAAATTCCCAGTAATTCATTTCATTGAACTCATCAAAAACCGCTAGACTTCTAATAGCTTCTTTCAGTGCTATTAGAGATAATAAGCTAATAAATAGTTATGATCCTGAACATTTGTAGAATACTGATTGATAAGAGAGTTATATTGAATAATTTTTAATAATTCTGGTTCGATTTTTCTATTACTGCTATAGTATGAACCTATAAATATAAAATATTTAATACATATCTTTAGATTAATAATTTGACAAGATCATAAGGAATCATAATTACTTAACAAACCATTTATACGTTTGAAACTAAAGCACCAAAAAGCATATAACAGACTATAGTCGAATGTACATTCACAAATGTGTAGACATAAGTGCAAATTAGGCATAATTTTTTCTGATCCATATTCTTATTCTATAAGAATCACCATTGTTTTAGGCTATTGATAAACCTCTTCTAATTCACTCTTAGATATTATCCTATATACAAGTATATTGCATGCACGAACAAAATTTGCAAGAATCTTTCTATCAGATTCTTTAAGCAAATTCCACGTAATAGAAGTAGCATAAACTAAAATAAATATCCGCTACTGGTCTGCTGTAAACCCTGAAAATCTATATCCTGTAGCAATTTTATATGAGATTCTGCCAATATTATTTGGAACTTTCATTAATTTTGCCTGAGTTTGCATCGTTTCTAGGTCTTTTTGTGACAATCTGCCTCCTTCAATCCACAAATGCATCACTATTAACTTTGCTAAGCTTATAATAAATTTTTTAAAGAATTTAATTGGCTAGTTAACTATAGTAAGGTAATTTTAATATATTTGATTTAAAAATTTGCTATATCAAAGTTTGACTGTATTATTCAAAATAAAATTCCTACAGCTTATTCTGCTTCCGTGCAAATCAAGATAGGCAACCTGAGACAAAAAAGCCTTCAAAAAAACTTACTATTAGTAAAACTGCCTTGGATCAAAAACAAAAGCTTTTAAGTCCCGTAAAATTAGAATCATTCAGAATTTCAAATCTCAACAATTATTTTATATAGAGTGATCTAATTGATATGTATATTTCAGATAAGAAATTCTCCTGCGTTAAAGTTTACGAAGCAATTCAGGCAATAGTTGCTTGTATTCAAATAATATAAAGATTATGGATACTCAAATAGAGGATACAAATAGTGGACTTTATTTTGATATGATGTCAAAACTAGATTTTGACAATTATAAAATCAATATACTTGAGTATGAGGTGAATCAATAAAGTTAAAATCATTGATATCTCAAATAGTTACCAAAGGTCTAATCCTTTACCATAATATTAATTTTCTTCCATATCTGTTATATATTTCAGTTCATAATACAAAATTCTTTAACCTTTTCATAGGATTTTTAGCTATACTAATAGTAGAGATAAATAAAAAATTATGGATCTGATTCTCTAACATACGAAGAATATAATCAGTGATAAAAATGTGAAATTTCATAAATATCTTTAGAATAGGTGGATATATTTAGTACAGAAGTCAGAGAAAAACCCTAAACTATCTTAGTACTAAAATCTACATTACAATAGTATGAGTAAAATATCATCACTGATTTTATCGGTGAGGCAATATCTTCATTTTGCAATATCAGATTTGGAAAAATTTCTGGACGCTTTAATGTTGCTATTCAAGCTCGAAAGCTTATTATTATAAATGAAACTGAAATGTCTAGTGGGAAATGTATAGATTTAATAGACATCTCAAATTTCTTATAATGAAAGGAAAGTAATTATAAAACGCAAAGACCTCAAAACTATATGAATAAATGATTATGCTGGATATATAGTTACAAGCAATCAGAATGCTCCACTCAAAATAGATATAGGAGATTCTCGTATAGTCTGTTTTGATGTTTTAGCACGCTGTAAAGATAATACAGTATATTTTAACCAGTTAGGAAGAATCCTAGACCATCCTAATGCATCAGGAATAGTTATAACATATCTTTTTAATCGTGATATATCTAACTGGAATCTGAAAGAAATCCCTTATACAAAAATGAAAGTAAATACAATGCGGAACCAGCTCCCCAATCCCATTCAATTTATAATTGATCATATTACATCTTAGCTTGTTAATAATGTAGACAGGAAAAGTAGTATAGTACTATATCTAAATTATCTTGATTGGTGTGAAGAGAATGGTGAAAAACCATTGGCTAGTAAAGTTGCTAGAAAGAAGTTTTCTTAAATTGGAATTGAGAGTAAACAGATATGAGTGGGTAGTGAAAAAAGGGAATAGCAATATATGCTCGATCACACTAAAATTATAGTCAAACTTTATGAATCTGATCTAGGTGATATGGAAAATTTTTCTGATATATCTCAAGATGACTTATGTTTGCAGACAAATCCACAGACATACCTATATTCAATGTGCTGGAAATTATTTTTTCAAAAATAATCCCGCCTCAGCTAGAAATAAATACACCTTCACCTAGAACTAGTAAAAATAAGAAGACAGATAAATAGGATGAATTGAGCTAAGACCATTTCGACTATGTAGCAGAAGATATTCATGCTTCAGTCACCTTAACATCTGATATATCTATGACTTCTAAAACACCTAAGCCAGTAATTGATGAACCTGGGACTAGCAAGCTTCTCAATCCAAGCCTATCAGTAAAGCTGTGAATATGCCTTCTAAAGAGATCCCAACTGATTTCTCAAAGCTTATTAATCAAGTATCATCTCACATTCTTCTATCCAGGGCTCAGCGCGAAGAGTGTCTCAAAAAAAAGGCAGTCAAACTTGGTGAGAATCCAGATGTTTTCATAATCATTACCGAGAAAGACAGACTCAATTACATTGCGTTCTGTGATAGAATAGAAACAGATTCATAAATGTGTGGTTATGCAAAAGAGGTAGAAGAAGATCCTAATGAATATATGAACATAATGATACAGGAAAGATTAATAGGAGAAGAAATAATCTGTCATAGTTTTGAGGATGAGAAGAGCACAACCTTTTGGCTTGACACTGACAAGAAATGAAAAAAAATGGTAAGCATATTTCAAGAGAATAGTATGCTTTGGTAAAGAGTGAATAAGAAGCCAGTTTATAACTAAGGTGTTTGGATAGAAGGGTCTTTTTGTTTTTTACAAATGGGTGATATAAAATTCTGAATTATTATTATTTTTTTCACTTATCCTATCAATCTGTAATTTTCAAATTGAAGTAAACCTATTCTCTGCTCAGCCAAGCAGGTGGCCTTAACAAGACCTCCGTATAAGTTATATGTTTTTTTCCATTTTTCTAACTCTCTGATAACTTTTACTGACCATGAGATATTGAAATGTCAGAATATTTTTTTTCGAATTAAACTTTTTCAGATATAGTATAACCTAACGATTTACCATAATCTAATAGTTGATCTATAATCTCTATTTAAATTATCATGTCTGCAATTATAACAAAGTATGTTACAGACTACAAACTTAACCCAAAGATGAGTAATGAAGAGTTTAGTCAGTGTGCATCAGAATTACTCAAGCTCTTGACGAATGGAATGAAAAGAGATAAAGGTCATCAGCGTTTTAAAGATGGATATAGTTTTAGTAAAGAGCAGATATCTATACTAGTCCTCTTTCAAAGAACTGGTTGAGCTAAAATACAAGTAACTTCTTAAAAAGAGTAGTCAGAAGCAGAAGTGAAAATATGCCAAGTATCTGATATTATTCCAAAAGGAAAGACTATTAAAGAAATGGCTCAATATATTATATGAGATAATCTTAGCAATAAAAAAGTGGAAGTAATATGTAGAGCCTTAGTTGAAATAGCTACTGATACTGTTATTGACTCATCACATATATCCAGGGTTCATAAGGAATTATGAAATCTCAATGTTTAAGAAGAAATAACCTCTACCATATTTAACTGAGAAATAACTTGTGCATCTAACAAAATTCAAAAGGCGTGAAGTGATCAATGTGAAAATGAAGGAATCGATTTTCCAGATCACTTATCATTAGAATTAGTTAAAAAAGAGACTGAATTTATATGATATGACTAATACACCTAAGAAACTGGCTCTAGTTGATGTAATAATCATGTTATACATTTGTCCTTCTGAAATCAAAAACTTATACATATCTAATGGAGGTGATGCAAAAAATCAGGATCAATAAGATACTCTTCAGGTATTTAGATCACTAGAAATGAACGAGAAGCGAGCAAGAGAATTACTTACATGAATTCAAGAAGCAATATCTTCCAGAAAGTTAGTTGACCAGGAAGTTCTAGAGCTAAATTCTTAAATAAATTTCTGAAAAAGAATGAATGTCTTCCTGAAACAGGTAAGCCACTTCTTCCTAGAAATTTGCGTAATTTAGGATGTGCATTTGCATATAAAGTGCATAGAGTGAAAATCCATCAAAAGCTTTGACCATTGCCAGTCAGGCATTTCAGCACTATCCTGACAACAATATGTCTTCAACTAAGAATTAGATTATAATGAATATGCAAGCTCACAAAATGTCTTACAATCAAGTAAAACTATTCATATTCTCTGATGAAAACTAATCATTTATATGGGTTAGATATAATTTATTAATTTTATTTTTTTTATTTGCCTAAGATATACCATATATAATATATCATAAAAATGGTAACTGATCAAAAGTATTCATCTAATAGTACAGCTATCAAGCAGGAAGTTATCAGAAGTACAAAGTAAATAGCCAAATTACTTAGATCTGAACAAAATGCAAATATGTATAGTATGTTTTCTGGTGAAAATAGGGTACTAAAGAAACAATTGGAAGATTATCATTCCCAATCTAATACTTTAGAAAGAAGGGTAAAAAAATTGGAGAAAGATGTAAGATCTTTAAAAATTAAATTAAAAGATATAGACGAACTTTACAGAAACCCTTAAAATTCTAACGATATCGATTCGATATCGCAATAATATCGTAACGATATCGAATCGATATCGTTACGATATCTATGTCGATTCGATATCATAACGATATCACATCGATATTGGATTCGATGTAAAATCCTTATTGTTACGATATAACAAATGATATGGATTCGATGTAGAATCCATACCTTTACGATAATGTTTCGATATCGAATCGTTATCGTCATGACATTATTGATTCGATATCGCATCGACCTCGATTCGATATCGTTAACCATATCGTAACCATATCGTAACCATATCG
>CAMKVN010002510.1:0-13317 GCA_946474995.1 Funneliformis geosporum
TATAGTGAACTTTTTAAAGAATTTGATTGGCTAGTTCGTTATAACGAGGGTAAATTTAATATAGTTGTCCAAAAAATACGTTATATTAAAATTCGCTATAGAGAGGTATGACTGTATAAGAATAATTATCATATAGTATAATAATTAGTATACAGTTACACAATATCACATTTTTAAAGTTTATTAATTTGAAATTTATTGATCATATTACTCAAGCTAAAAATAGCCAAAATAAATTATATGAAAATATTAAAATATTTTAACATTATAATATTATTTTTTATAATTCAATTTAAAAAACTTATATGGTTTTTTATAATAAAAAATATTTTTCAGTTATTGAATCACAAATATCTAGAAAAAGTAAATTAAAAGTTCTAATGAAGTTTTACCAAGTAAAAGGCCAGATTTATCAAAGTCGTTTAAATTAAAACATCACAAAAATAAAAATATTTTTAATATAAATAGATAGAAAATGAAAATTATGCTTTGATTGGAATATAAGAATGTAGATATATATTATAATAGTTTAATAGTTAAATTTTTATGCTTATTAGATAGATATAAATTTAAGTTGTATCACAAATGTAATGCATATATTTTGTAATAAAAAATATATAGTACTTTCTATTTATCTTAATTTATTTCAATTAGTAGATTTTCATAGAAAGAATTCTGAAATTATGAAACTTTGTGATACTTTTAAAGTATTATAATTATTATCATTGTCTTCAAAAAATTTCCATTAGAATCAAATAAATTTATTATATTTATCAACTACATTTATTAAAGATATTAAAAAAGTAGTATATGAAATTTTATGCTATTAATAATTGTTTTAGAAAACTTTTTAATAAATAGTGGTAAATTGTTTAACAAAAATATGTTGCTTATTATAGGATAGATAGAATATATATTATAAAATATAATAAAAAAATAATTAATGATAATGATTTAAAATAGAAAAGAAAAATAACAAAATTTTATATGAAACAAATTAGTAATCAAAATATAGTAGACAAATGAAAATATATTTTTCATATATTCTAATTTTCAAATATTATTAAATTGTTTAGAATTTCTTTAATTATTCTTTTATCAAATACATAAATTTAGAAAATATTTTCTTAGCATAAACTTATAAAAATTCAGTTAATAATATTAAATTGAATTGTTAAATTAATATTTAATAATGATACTAATAAACAGAATGATTTTTATAAATTTGATTAAAATAAGAATAAAGTATTTAATAATTAGGTAACAAAAATATGACATTTATATTAGATATTATAATATATAGAGATCAGTTAATAATTAAATAAAATAATGAATAATCATAAAATTTTTGTATTATAAATTATTTTTTTATAATTGATGGAATTTTACAAAAAAAATAAATATTTAAATTTTTGATAAAATTTTATTGATTTATTATTAAATATTCAATCTGTTTATCTAAATAATTTCAGATATAATTGATTGATAAAACCTATTTTGAATTTGTCAAAATGTCTAAATTTCTAGTTTCAACAGATTTTAATAAGTTTTTAATATAGTTTTGACTATTTAATATAGTTTAGCAGGTTTTGATCAATTTGATAGGTTTTGATAGGTTAGTTTATATGATTTTATTAAGGTTTTGATATTTTTAATATTTGATGGTCTGTTTAAACTCAGGAGTTTTATCAATTAACTATAATTTTAGATTAGATTATTAATTGATTTGATTAATTTTATATTAATATAATAAAGTAAATTTCAGGATAATTACATCTAAACAAAGCATTACAAAATTAATAGTAATTATATCCAAATAATAATGACCTTAAAATCAATAAGTAGTAGATGCTAATTACATTCCTTTTTTAATTTCTTATAGATAGGTTTTTATTATTTTAAAACTTTAATTAATTTATGTTTAAGAAGCAAAAATATTTTTAAAAATAAATAAAAAAAGAATTTATCATTAATTTCAAGTCATCAGTATCCCTAAAAATATAATAAAAAAATATTAATATTATTTTAAAAATAAGAATAAGATAAATAGTTTAGGGAAATAAATCTATTATTAATTTCAAATTATTCTAAATTCCAGAAGTGAAGTAATTTATAAAAAGATAATAAAAGAGAAACAATATTAATATTATTTCAAAAGTAAGAATAAAATAAAATATAATCAAGAAAAGAATCTATCACTAATTCTAAGTCATCTTAAATTCTAGAAATAAAATTGTTTCTAAAAAGAAAAAGAAAAAAAAAATAATATCTTTATTGTTTCAAAAATAAAAAATGATAAAAAAAATAAATAAAATAAAACTTATTAAATTTTAAGTTATCCTAGATATTAAAATTGAAGTTATCACTAATAAAAATTTAATGGAAATTAAATTTTTTATTTTTAGAAATTTCAATTTCAATTTTATCGATATTAATTTTATTGGGAACTAATCTAATCTGATATTATATAAGATCTTTTTCAAAATTATGCATATATTTAATTCAAGGTATAGTTAGTTATATACAGTTTATCTATATTCTATACTGAAAAATTTTACAAATTGTACACTTATTTACATAGTAAATTAATTATCTTTTAAAAAATTAACACTAGTAATAATGATTACTAAATTAAATATAACGTTATAATCCTTTAATAAAACACATTCTTTTATTTATTTTTTATAATATTTTTGTAATTCACTCATATGTAACATTATAATAATTTATTAAATTCTTATATATAAATGAATTCAAATTTAGCATTAACTCATTTTTGATTTTCCGGCAGTTTCCCTCTTAAAATGCCATGATTAATTTATTATCTTTAACACTGATAGCAGTAGCAGTTAAAAAAACATTATCAATTTATTTTGAAGTTTATGATATAATAAACTCAATCTCTTACCTGAAAATAGACATTCCATTTTTTAAATAGAATATAAACTATGTTTATCAATAATATTAAATAATAATAAAAAAAAAATTTATTTTTTTATTATAATAAAAAATTATATATTATTATTCTAAACTTGATAATTGTTAGTTTTAATTTTTGTTGGTTTTAATTAATTTAATATAAACTATATTTATCATTAAGATTTAATAAATTCTAAATTGATTTAATATAAACTATATAATAATCATTAAGAATTAATTATAATAAAAAAATTATATATTATTATTCTAAACTGATTACTCTATTATCCGTTTTTTCGCGTTTCACTACATATACACATTCAACTTTCTTTAATGTCGGCCGGCCGGCCGGATATTTTTTTATCTTTACAAAATTCCTTCTCGGCCGGCCGGACACCTTCTCTACAAAATTCGCATGCAGTTAACACTTGCCTTTATTGCAGTATTCGCAAGCTGTTAACATTTGCGTTTATTCCTGCAGCTCCACTGACGAATTTCTAAACTAGTTTCTTCTTAAGACCTAAACCCTCCGAAACTAGTTTCGCCTCAAACCAAAACACTCCTAAACTAGTTTCGCCCGAATCTTAAATGCCGTGTTCCAAATGCATATCAACAGCCGTTTATTATAGTCAACTCTCTATAAACACGCATAATTAAAATTGTGTATTTAGAGAGAGTGCACAGTTGACTGTGGTTGAATAGGCAGTATGTTAAAAGACAATACCTTTAATTAGAAAGATAAATAAAATTAGTTTATGTAAAAATTCAACAAATTATTATTAAAAAAAGTAATGATACATAAGATTTCCCGGAAAGGGATGATAATTGTATGTTGGCGAAAACGAAATTTTTGTAAAATAAAAGGTACTTACTTCATATATTTCTTGTTCTCTAAGTTGAACAAGTGTTGACGATGGCCTTGAAATGACCTCGAAAGATTCATGGCCTCAATTTTATTATATTTCAAGTCGAAATGACAAGTCATTAAAATATGGTAGGTGGCCTTGTAATTTACAATTTTCGTTTAGTGAAGGAAGATAAATAAAAGATTTTTTTTTTTGTAATGATTGTTTATTGAAGCGAAGGACTATCTTTATACTTCTAAGCACGGTGACACAGAATGTCCTGTCCTCCCGCTCAAAAATTGAGTCGATACATGATTGGTCTCTTTCGTTACACATGTGCTCTTGACTTTTAACAACGTCGTTTCATCTTTACAAAGACTGTTTGAAATTAAAAGATTCACATATTTAGATCGTGCCTTTTTTGCCAATATGGGAGGTTTAGGAAAATGGGGCTCTGAGCATTTTTTATTAAAAATTTAATTTTATTGCATTTTAATTTTTGATAATGTTAGATTAAAATGCAATAAATATTAAATTTTTAATAAAAAATGCTCAGAGCCCCATTTTCTTAGTAAACCTACCATATTGTAAAATCTTGAGGGGAATAATCAAAATTTCTTTTTTCTGATTGATTTAATTTATCAATGATTTTCACGATTTTCATGGATTTCAAAAATCTTTTCTCACACGCGTAAATTTCATTATTGCCAATTCGGGATCGTCCCCATTTAGCTGCCATTTTTGTCGGATAGCATAGCATGTAAACAAAGAATTTATGTTTCAAGGTATAGTAAAATTTTAATTTAATATTCCATTCCATTTATCGAACATATACAAATGATGGTCGTTCATGTTATCTAGATTTCATTTAATCAAGAAAAGGACAAAAATCGTCATGGTCGAATTTCCAACCTTTTTCGTTTATATATAATAATATATTTACGGTAAAAATTATTGACAATCAATCGACAAAGAAAAAAATATGATACAAAAAATCTTTGTTTTCCTGAAAATTAAAAATAATTAATTACGCCTTGATAAATATTTGAGAGAATCAGTTTAATCTTTTTCCGAAACTTATTTTAAAATGCAAATAAATTTTGGTTGGTGTTTTTGTAATAAAGTTTCATCTATTAATAGCACATGTTATGCATTACATCACGTGCGTCACCTAATTTTGCACGTTAATCCAGTTTTTCATATGAAAAAACATGAAAAAACGAACTTTGGATGTGCTGCTGCGCCCTTTTTTCAAGTTATAAAAATCAATATAGAAAGGAACCCTTTTCACCTTTTTTCACGCAACGATAATCCAAAGAAAATAACAGAAAGGGATATAAATGTTGGGAACAGCACAGACCAAATGTCAAGTGGTGGCGCTTCTTTAATTCTGTTTCTGATTTACTTCGCTGCGATAATTAATCGTAACACGAATTTCCATAATCATTTCTCCGGAATTTACATTAATCATATTAAAAAGGAAATTCAATTAAAATAATCACAAATTTAGAGCAATCATCAAAACCCCCAAATGGTCTATGAAAATCTTGCGCAGCATACACTTACATAACAAATAAAATAAAAAAATAAAATAATAAAATAATTTCTTATAATGGATTTATTTGAATCGTAAAGTTCCTCCGAGTCAGATATTGCTACAAAAATGGAACTAACTAATCTCCGCCTTTTACTACCTTTTAAATAGCAAAATAAATACAAAATAAGGCCAAAAGTTAAAGAATCTGGAGGTCAACATTGTTTAGATAAGCAACTATTAAAAGAAGAATGATTTTGCAGTGCAAATTCATAACTTTAAATAAAAATTCTAACCCGATTTATTCATTCTTTCTACGTTTTGTTTAAATAAGTGGGTAAATTGTAATTTTAAATTATTAACCTTTTCCCTCGTCTTTTCTCTCTCATCCCTCATTCTTTGAAACTTTTTTTACTTTACGTTTTCTACATAAAAGGCTACCGTTAAATTCTCTTTCTGTAAGAGTCTCTTTTTTTATAGTAAAGAGTCATATACAGAAAAAAGAAGACAAATTATAACAAGCTGATAGATATACAAGGACTTGATTATAAATTTTCCTTCTTTGTCAAATTTTTAATCTTTTTTCTGTAAAAGAGGCTTTTTTTTATGAAAATGTACTCATTTAATGGAGAATTTGATGATTCTTCTGCAACTCGCAGTGCGAACAATATTTCCGTTATGAATAAATTAAATGATTATTTTAAAGTCTCCTTGGGAGAACCAAAGAGTAATCACCTTAATGATGCGGAAAGCAATACAACGACGACAAATGCAAATTCAACGATTACTTCTACCTATGGGGAAAATGCCAGCATTTCCTCGTGTAATGACAAAATGCAGCAACAAGATGATGAAGCTCTACATGGTAAGTTAAGGTGAAAAAGTGTGTATTTGTTTTACTGTAAAATTGCTTTTTTAAAAGATATTAACTACTAATTTTAATTCTCATTAGATTCGCAGGATGACGATGAAGCACGTGCATTTAAATCCCAATTTGATGAAATTAAATGTGCAACAAGAATGCTTGAAAATTCTAAAAATAACGCTTATAATAGATTCCAAGGATTTGCTGGGCGGGTACCCACACCTTTACAGAGGAGAGTTGGTGGTAATTTTAAACCTTGAAAAATTATTTTTCGTTCAATATACGTAGCGTTTCATTTTCTTATGTCTTACTAATTTAAATAATAACACGTTTTATATTATTAGAAACGGGACCAAATCCGATTCATCAAAGATCGTATTCTTACTCAACGTACCAACAGCAAACAAATCGACACATGTTAAAGCCCCAACGAAGTATTTCATCTATTAAAGGATTATCTCTTAACGGGAATTCATCAGCATATTCCGTCGGCAAATTTTACTCGAATCAAAAGCCTTCAACTCCATATACTTCCCATGGGTTTGATTTATTCGATAATGCCGATGATTTATTTTCTCCATTACGACTACAATTTGATGATTCAAATTCTGTCAATGGAAATGATGATGCGTTTATGAGATATAAGGATATAGAGAATGGCGGCGGTAGAAGTTTCAATCCCAACAGATTCGGGAATAATGGTTCCGTCGGTAAGTCTCATATTTGAATTTTTGGCGTAGTTTATTATATAGAACGACCTCTTAACTCTGTCTTATGATTTCAGACGAATGGGATGATTCTTATCCCTCCACACCAATTTCCAATGGTCAATTTACCCCACTCCCACTTACTCCTTCTTCAACATATTCGAACCGATCTCCATACCTTGCACATCAAAATTCATTGTTGGATGATGAAGAACTTATTGAAAAGGCTAAGCTCCTTGAAGATAAACAACGTTTAATTTTAATTCAACAACGTCAATTAGATAATGCGCTTGCTGCTTTAAATGAAAATGAGGCTAGATACAAGTTAAATAACACAACTCCTCCACCTATGCCTACGCGTGGGAATTCAAGCTCGTCTTTACAAAAAAATTCTTTTGGAAGTAAACTTACTGTTCCTCCTCCACGTTTCCAAACTTCTCAAGATCCTATTGGACCTCCAACCAAGAAATCCGGATATAATACCCCTCTGCCCATAACTCCTACAGAAAGCAATAGCCCTTCTCCTACATTTTCATTATTTTCCAATCCTCCAGCATTATCACTTAATCAAAATTTGATGAACCAGCAGCAAAATTATAAACAAACGATGGTATCTGATAAGAATAGTTTTGAATTCAATCCATTTGATGAATGTCTTACCCCCTCAAATTCTTCACCAAAAACCAAAAATAATGACGATGGATATTTTAGCTATTGTTCTCATCCAAATATTCCAAGCACTAAGAATAATATTTGGGCTGAAAATAATTATTTTTCGTCTCATCAAGAAACAAAGCGTAATGATTTTTATTCAACGAATTATAAACTTTTGTCACCTACTATTCCGGCATCTCCGGCTAGTTACTTCCGTGCTTCGCTTTATTCTTCACCGGTCAATGAATGTGAAGAGGAAAATTTATTTGCCGACGAGTATTTTAGTTGGAACAATAAGAGAAATTATGACAATAATTTTATCCTTTATCTATGATATTTATATTTTTTAACGTTGTTCTTGAGTGCTTTGGTTCACTCGTGAATTTATTTATTCAGTGGGAAGAATATGAGAAATGGGTTGTGCAATAAATAATGATACCGCAACTTTTTATTATTCCAAGCAGTAATTGCATTTATTTTATCTTAATACTTAATATTACTCTTATTTACATTATATTTAATTTTAATTGTTTCTTTTTTTGTTATTTTAAACTAACTATATTATGGGTTATAAATTTTATATATTTTATTGGGTTGGGAATTAATACATTAAGCTTTTGTTTCGCAATTTATAGATTTATGTTTGAGTTTTGATGATAGTATCCCTTAAATGATTAGTTAAGTTCGGAAATTATTTCCCAATTTCATATTTAAGTATTTAAGGGAGGTAGTAAGAGTCTTAATTGGTATTCTGGTAATTACTATATTTGCTCTTTATATATATATATATTTAATCTCTACTGATTAGAACCTCGCGATAGCAAAACTTTCATCAATTTGCATTGTATTTTTTTTTTTTTTTTTTTATTTTCGTCAAATATACGTACGTATAAGGCGCAATATGACAGTATTAAAGGTAGTACGTGCACGTGATTACTGTCAGAATAAATGAATAATAAATGTTCTCATATTAATCGTAATTTAATTTTTTTTTTTTTTTTTATCATTAATTCAATATATAGATTAAATTCAATTAAATAAATTATTGATATATTTTATATATATTTTTAACAGTAATTCGCAAATTATTTTTTTTAAAAAAAAATAATTGTTATCATTAATTCAATATATAGGTTAAATTATAATAAAATAAATGATTACATAAACTACATTAACTAAGTAAAATTTAATTTTTAACATTTGTAAAGATAAATTATTCCTCCATCCCAACATCCGCCCTTCTGCCGAAAGTGTTTATTATTTCTGATGCTCCTGATATGCCAAGATCATTGGCATCATTACATATATAGGTATATCCTATTTTTTCCATAATTGACCCAAACTTGCGTCAACCTTGCGATTACATTGAATTGTCTATTATTTTCAAAACCGGATATTCTTCCGTAACCACAAGGTTGTTGTGAGGGTCAATGTCGTAACTTAGATGGAAATGGAACGAACTTATTCTTTGAGATCCACCTTTTAATAAGTGGGTAATTTTTTTTTCAACATTGAGGGAGCATAATTTATAAACGTTAAATGGGAAATCGCTTGCCCAAGGATTTTTGAATATGTTTCGGGTTTCATTACGTTGTATTTGATCTTTTGTTCGATAAGTTCTGAGTCTTGACTCCCATAATGAATGCCGAAATTTTATTATTTATATAAAATTTATTAATTATATCAACCACTAGGATTTGTAAGAACATTTTACAATGTAATTCCATTCTTTGTAGGTTAGCGCAAACGTGGAATTTTTTTTTTTAAACAATAAGTAAGCTTTGACATTTATTTTTTTTTTTTGTTTTGTATTGTAAATCAATTTAATGATGAAAAAAAAAATAAGTGAGGAATTGTCTTTTATATAAAAAAAAAAAAAAAAAGAATCAAACAATCATAACGTCATGAACCAATTAACCTAAATTTATCTGTATGAGAATTTTTGATGGGAATTCCTGTTTTTTTTCATTCTGTGATAAGGAAGCCCTGATACATAAGAAAAAATTTTTTGCATGCATATCTCCTTTTAAAAGTTCTACTTTTAGGTTTATTATTTATGATATATTTGTCATATCTCTCGTAATAAGCAGTTTTCTTTATTCTACAATTAAACTATTTTTTGACTGCTGCAAAAGCCACATATGATAATCTACAATCTAAATATATTTTTTATATTTTAATCAAAGATAACGATAAATTCCAAAAAAGTAATAAATTTATCAAAGGATATTTTTGCTAGTCCATGACATTCGTTTCGCTCTGTTCTAATTAAATTATTATAAAATTAATATTAAATTAATAATAAAAAAGTGTTTTAAAAAAAAATATAAAAAAAAATAAAAGAAATAATTTTAATGCTAAAATTTTGTTAATAATTTAAAAATTATAAAAAGTTTATTATAAAATCTTAGCCCGTGAAAATCGTTTTTTTTTGTTTATCAATTGCGCCCAACCAATAAACCTTCCAAACAAGTTGAAATGATACAATATGACCGATTTCTGATCTACTGATCCAATTTTGACGAATTTTAGCTTATTGAAATCGCCGCATTGAGGAGAATCGGTCAGTTTTTTGGTTTGGTACATCGAAGGTGTTACGAAAAGGAGTGGAGTCAGGTGCAAATGATTGGAGTATGCCACGTGAACAGGTATTATACTGAATTTTTGTAAGTTAGGTCAGTTTAGAATTAAAAAATATATACTTAACATCATTTCATGTGATAACCTGACTCCACTACTTCGACCATAATCCCCGAATATTGTTATTGCTGCGTCCATAAAGTATGCAGATCATTTTAAGAATTATTACCGTAAGTACAATTTTTTGTTTTATCACAGTTTATTAAATATTTCTCTTAAACTTCATATAAAAAAATTTTTTTCTCGTCCTTTTATAAAATACTTTTGCCAAATATTAATTTCATATATTCTAAATAATAAATATGGATGAAAATTGTGAAATCATAAAAATCATACCTCAAAAAGGAAATGATAAAATGTTCATGGTTTTTTGTGAAAAAAGAAGTCAGAAAAATGAAAAATCATGTAATAACAATTCTTAAAAACATTACAATCATACCTATGCTTATCAAACTAGTAGTAGTGATATTGCTAAAACTATTGTAGATATTAAACAACAAGCTTTAGCAACAAGAGATCAAATTATACAAAATATTATTATAAACATCTTTAAAGAAATTGCTTTTAATTAATATTCCATCCTAAAATGCTCTTCAAATGAAAATTAAACATATTAGAAGGATAGTAATACCATTACAACCAAAAATTCTAGATGAGATTAATATTCTTATTACACTTTATTACACTTTAATTGGAGATTTATTTTTAATTATAGAAATAAAGAATTAATCAAGAAAAGATTCTTTTATTTACTACAAAGACAATATTTAATATTTATTACAAACAAAATTTTGGATTATAAATAATACTTTTAAAATAATTCTGACTGTTTTTTATCAACTATATACAATGTATACTTCTATCAATGCAAAAAATAACTCTAGAAATTTTATTAAAAGTATATATATATTAATAACTAATAAAATCAGAAAAATTTTATAAATGATTTTTTTAAGATTTAATTAATTTCACTGAAGATAATAAATAATATTGAATCAAAACTATTAACAATTATTACAGATTTTAAAAAAGTAATAATTAATGTATTATATGAGACCTTTACAATAAAAAGGGAAAACCTGCCAGAAAAAATCAATTTTACTTTATATATCAAATATGATTTTCAGGCTGAAATATGTTCAAATTTAGCATTAACTTGTTTTTTATTTTTCTGTCAGTTTTTCCTTTTTCTATTGCAAAGGTTCTATATAATAAATTTTCTAAAATTAAAAATTAAGGATTTTTTTTTTATTTAGTACAAAATAGTTGAAGAAAAATACAAGAATTTGGATTAGTAATCTAATGTGATAGTAATCTAATATGATACTAATAAACATCTTAATATTATAATATGTCATTTATTTGCATTAGCATTTTTATCATCAGATTAAATTTCTGCAGCATTTGAAGTATTTGATATCTTAAAAATCAAAAATACCTTCAATAACAATTAATGTAATACTATGTCTATAAAAAAAATATGATAACAATTTTGAAATAATAATATAGTTTATATTCCTTCTCTTTTTCTATTACAATTATAGTTAGTATATGATTTAATAAAATTCAAAATATTATATATCAAAATAAAATTAAAATTTGATATTAATTTATCAACTTAAAAACTCAAATACTCTCATTAATTTTTAGTAAATCTTACTTGAGAAATAAGCAATTTTGCTTTTAAACATATCCCTTAAATTATAGAATTTCGCAGGCAAATTTGCCTGCTTATTTACTATAAATTCTTCTCTAATTTACTTTTATAAATAATTAATATTTTAAAAAAAAATTCTTTTAAATTAATTTTATAAATATATATAATATATTATAACAAGTTTTCTCTTTTAATTATATAATAAAAAATTTATTGTTACTTATAAACTAAAATTTTGTAATTTTTAAAAAAAAATTATTTATAAAAATTTCATAATTAATCTATGATAAACTTTTTAGAATTTGCTTTAACTATATTAATCATAATATAATATTATAAAATTACTTAAAAAGAAAAACCTTTATTATTATAATTTTTATAATTTATTAAGAAATTTTATGACTTTAATGATAAAGTAATTCAATTAGTACGCAAATATATAAATTTTTAAAAAATTATTATAATAAATTTTTTGAAACTTAATTTTATAATTAAATTATTTTAAAAACCTTTTAAAAGACTTAAAATCTTTATTACTAAAATTGATAAAATATATATTAAATTATATTTTTTATATAGTAATAATATTATTAAAATTAATATTTTATATTTTATAAAGAAATTAACAATTTTTTTTTAATTTTAAGGCAAATTTTGTTTACTAGACAATCTAAGGGTTAAAATCTTTTGAAATATTTTTTTTTTTATTAAAAATAAATATTAAACATTTTTTTTTAATATTATTAAACAAATAATTTTTTAAATATAATTTAATATTATAAGTATACATGAAGTCGAAATGTTTCAACTTTGGAGGTCAAAGTCAAAATGAAAAGTCAAAATGGTCGAAATTATGTCATATCACATGATTTTTTATTCATAGAAAAAACAAAAAAAACAAAAGATGTACAATCTCGGTCAATATCGCACTGATTCATATGAAATAATTACCATTCAATTTTCCGCAACTAGACGAATCCAATGAGCTAACATTCATAGATTTTGGATTAGCTTTTTTTTTAAAGACGTAGTAATGCATTTATTTATTATAAGAATTCATAATCAGTTAATAAAAACATGAAAATCCCTAAAAGGGTACAAATGTAGAAAAATAAAAAATGCTGCCTAATAATCATTATTAGTAGACTAACTCTAATCAGACCAACCGGTTGTCCCATCAGGCTTCAGTAACAATCACTAGTAGAATTACCATCACCACCTAACTAAAAAAGAGAAAAACGTTTAACAAATAGTTATTACTGCGTAAGGAAGAAGGACCATTTCCGTCTATGAACAAAAGATTTGGTCATAAGGGAAATATGATCGTATTTGTATTCAAATAAGAATAAAAATGAGTTTGAATAACTGTTAATCGAAAAATTGTTAGAAGGACTATAATTACGTTTTTTGCTATATTTTGAGATGTTAAGTGATCGTTCTTTTTCTATAGTAGCTGCGCATCTAGATTTCCAGATAACTTCGTAGGATTGATCAAA
>CAMKVN010002511.1:0-13316 GCA_946474995.1 Funneliformis geosporum
GTTCTTTATCTTCTTTACAAAGGAAACCTTCTGCACACATAAATATAACGCTTATTTAAGTTGAGCATTTTAAAGAATTGGCGTAACAATAGCAAAAGGACTAGAAGTAAAACTGTTATTAGCCAAGGTTACTCGCATTATATTAACAGCAAATATATAGATGAAAGCCAGTCTAGTTAATGGCTCAATAGAAATCATTTGAGACATTATTTTTGATGAGCAAGGACCACCTTATCTTTCATCATCAGTATTTTCATATTTGATAAATATGAAGGCTCTACCATTAACACATTAGATGGTATAAAAGTCATACCAATAGTACCGATCTGATGTATCTGGGAAAGTAAAAGTGGCAAGTCATATTCACATTTGCAAATACCAATTTGTCTAGCCTGAGTTATAACAGTATATAAAAGTCAGGACCTTGCGTTGAAAAAAGTAAGAATAGATTTTGGGAATAAAGAATTTGCTGCTGGTCTTTCTTTTGTAGCAGTATCTAGGGTTCGCACTTTTGGAGATATTCTATTCAAACATTTCAGCTTCAAAAGACTCCAACGCATAAAAAAATGTAAAGATTGCAAGAAAGGAAGGTTGAGGAAGACTGGTTAATTTCATTGTCTTGTAAAAAATAGTTAGCATTTGTTGGTTTGTTTTTTTGTTTATGCTAATTGTTAATAAAGTATATCATTTTGGTTTATTTTAATTAATTTATTTATTTAATGAAAAACTAACTGTGATAATTATTGGTTGATAGTCATGTGATGTGAACAGAGAAACACACGTGATTGGGAATTTTTTTCATAGTGTATAGAAATATATTGTCCTTCATTTCGCTTCAAACAATAATAGTACATCTATGGCCGAAGACGTTAAACCTAAAGAATAAGCTTATCTATAATTTTGCAATACCTGCCAGTAGTATCCCAAAATCTGACACATTTTTAAACTTCTTATTGTGCAATCCCCTTTTCTGAAGCTTTTCACATGGCCAGTATGGGTTAGATACAACAAAATCTTCATGGGAGAAATGTACAATCCAGATTTCTTGAAGGCGAAGTTGCTTGGTATATTTGAAAACTTGCTCAAAATGACCATTTAATTTTGAAATTGATGCTATTGCCAAAAGTTCGAGAAGGACTTCTGGATATGAGCTATCGGGCTTTTTTATAGTCAGATCACAATAAAGATGATGATAGTTACCATTATCACAAACTTGTTCGAGATGCTACTGACCAGTAATCTCAAAACCATAGAACTTTCTTAACCAATTCGCTAGGACTTGGTACATTTTGGCATCATATGTACTCTCCCAAGGAACTTTAATAAAATATTCAGAATTTACGTATATATAGTTTGAGCTTTAGTATAAGCGGGAGGATTCTAATGCTATTGTGTCTTGATCAAAATCACGAACTGCAATCTTTAAAATATTTAAGATATCTATAGAGCCATTATTTCACAATGGAATATCTACAGGAAAATCCACAGAAATGTCTAAAACTTTGCCAATACTTCATTTTTTAGCGACAGGAGCAGAAGAAACTAACAAATCTGATTTTAGAGGGACTGATTTCTCTATTATCTCTTCTTGTAGGTTAGAAGTATCAGCTAAAGGTTTGCGACCTTTTTTTCCATTGACCTATATAAAAATGGATAAATTGTCTCCCTCAGTAATAAGTATCATCATTGGGGATAGTGTTGCTGTCTGAAACTAAAATTCTGTAGTTTAGAATTATCAAAACTAGTTTAGTTATGTGGCAAAACTTGATTAGTTAATAGCTAAAACTACCGAAACTAGTTTTGTTTAACTGAAACTAATTTTTGGTAGTTTAGGATAGCATCCTTAATTGGGGGTAATAAAAAAATAATAATTTTAGAATAATGCTACTGGAAGTAACGACTACATGTTTTAAGATAATATGCTGTGAACACAGAATATTATTCAGTATACTTTATCAAAAGGAAGGTACATAACCGAATCCTTCTCTAGAAACAGTAAACCTTTATCAAAAAGTATTGCTAAATAATCTCATAACATCTAATAGAATGAATATGCTAAAGCAATGCAATAACCGAGGGCTTATATGGGAGCGTTTCCAGTAAAATCACATTACAGATCATATGATTTACAATGCCTCATAACTTGATTTTACTGGAAACGTTCCCATATATTTTCAAACGAAAGCTTTTTGTGCTTAACATACCTACCATATCTAATAAATGCATGTTTGGGTCTATGAAATGAAAAATACATACCTTTTTATTAAGTAAGAGATTTCTAACAACTTTGAGGATCTCTTGCGAGGTATTTAGATCATCACAGAAAATATATAGCATATTGTAGAATATTGTATGCATTTCATTTCTTTCAGTAGCTCCAAATATATTAGTTGATCAGGATACAAAATGCTGAATAGACCAAATACTGCATGGAAAGAGCCAAAAGTATTTGATTTTACCAATTTCAAAAGCTTTCATTTGTTCTTTTAATATCTTAGCTTGTTTTTCAAGTTTTATAGCAGGTTCTTACTTTATACTATCTTTATGAACTTTCTTTCGGTCATGTCTGAAAAGATTTGACCATCTATTTTCTGCTTACGAAGGATCTTGAAATCGTCCTCATTAAGATTTATATTCAGGTCATATAAAAAATAATAAGGGTCTCAGTATTCCAATTTTCAACCAAAGAGAAGCAGTTTGAAGAAGTTGTAGAAGTAGACATGATTTATTAGCTGTTAGAAGTAGAAACCTTAAAATAAGAAATATATATGATGAACTTACTCTTTATGATTTATGTCAGTGTTAGGTAATTAGATAATTTTAGACAGTTTTGGACAGTTTTGGACAGATTTTGGATAGGTTTTGGACATAATTTCATATGTCCAAAACCTTGTCCAAAATATTTAAAATTAAAAAATAAGTCCAAAACCCATCTTTAATTTATGGCTTTTTATAAATAAGAAGAAATGCACTAGATTAGCAAAAGACGCGTATACTTATGTTTTGTAACAATGCAGATATCACAAATTGGTATATTACTATTTTAGTATAATTAGCATTACATTACTTAAGAGCTAATTTAGAATAGGCAAATCATAATATTTTACCCCATTCCGCATAAACCTGCAGTCAGTACATTACTAGATGATCATGTTTGCACATGCCTAAATGCATTGGTTAAATAATATATTATTATTTTATTAAGACAAAATACTACCCAGCAGAAAAAGCTAATATAATAATACATTTTTGACTTGAACACTCAAAGTCTTGCAAGCTATAGTCCTGTCTAGCCGATTTTTTCCTAACATTAACTAGTACTGCCTATAAAAATTCTTTTGAGAATATTTTAACTATGCTTTATCTTTATACCACCAGCCTTTTGCCATCAGCTTATAAATCTCTACATTATATGGTCCCAATGTATCCCTTCTGACAAACTGTTCACTAATGAGATTTTGATAATATTTAGAATTCTGTACCTATTTTAACATGACAGGCCAATCTATCCAATTTTTACCAGAAATAAAAGTATAACCTTCTTGCTGTAAAAATTCTCTAGTATGTTTAAAGGGTATCTATTGTAATCGGTATGCTAATTGATTTCGTTTCTCTTCTGCTCAAGTTCTAGTAGAATAAATGGTATGATTATATAGTATAATCATATTTCTGGTTAAATTTTATTAGTTCTCCATTAATATAATAATAATACTTATCACGAGGAATAATACCTAAATACTTTTATCTATTAGGAGTACCATCATTCCTCACCACTTCCCAAACTCATTTTGCCAAAGATTTAGATTTCTTCTTATAATTCCTGTAAGCTCGCTGAATAACTGTTGCATAGAAATTTTCAAAGTTATAATGATGGTAGTATTTAGGAATCAAGAATCCTAAAATCTCTTCATTAACCTTTCTAAACTTCTCAAAAATACATTATTAAAATAGTTATAGATTAGAAAATCTAATCCAGAATAAGCAGATCTTGCAATAAGGCCTGGAATTTTTCTTGTTTATGAGTGATCCTTAGAGAAGTCCGTCTTCTTGATGAATTTCTTCTTGATTAAGATTCACTTTCTTGTACGTTAGCATTATTCCTGCTATTTACATTAAATTGATTCTTCAAGTTATCCTGTATATTAGTGGCACAGATTTTATCATTAGAATTAGCTTGATTCTCCAGAGTTCTGAAGATATATAAAAGATAAGAGTGAGAACTGCTATTGCATAAATCTATGCAAGAATGGCCAGAAACGCTATGCATGGATTTTGTTCTGCTTACCTATTATCAACAGAATTAGACTGGTTATCATCATCATCCTCAATCATGATTGGACTTATCGCCTGATCCTGCATAGTGACTTGCTTCAATTAACCTCCCTGCTCAGCATAAAAGCCACCTTTTACTAATCCTAGCGAAGCCATAAGCTTCTCATTACCTTGTCTAGTGTCAGTTTATTTTTTCTGAATTAGATATTCTCCAGAAGCGAGTACTGCTTCTTCTCTAGTCAGCTTAAGGATTATATTACACAAAGGGTATATAAGAGATCCTAGTTCTGTTTTTGCTTACATAATATATCTCTCAAGACATTAGCAATAGAAAAGGTGTTCGCAATCTAACATAACGAACAATTGAAATCGAAATGTCAGGATTGCTTTTGGCAAATACTGCAAGGATTGAGTTTCAGAATTCTGCTGGGGATAGTTGAAATCTCTTGATTTCGAAGATAATTTGATGCAAGTACTTCGAGTTGGAAAGGCTCAAAAGTATTTGTTTAAATTTCAGAAGTGCTGGTCGAAAGTTTACTGGTTATAGTGGTGCTCGAAAGTTCACTAGCTATAGTGGTTAATTGTAGAGATAAAATAAATGCTCTTATGCATCCTCCACACCTGTCTACTTATACAGTTTTCTACTCCTCTTTGATCTGCAAGTGAAATAATAGCCCAAAATTAGTGTGAATAGGCGCACCTATTATGCAAGGGTCCAGGGATAGTTGCAAAACAAAGAAAATCCTAGATCTTCATTGAAAATCTACTACTAATTACGAATTAAGATTTCGTCTTTAATTACTCTGCATTAGTATGTGTATGATCAAACTATCAGCATAAAATAATTCTTATCAATTCGTCCATTACTACTCTGATATCCATATGCAAAGTGTTAATCAAAGCAAGATTTTTATTTACAATACATTAGATAAATTACAAATTAGTGACTTTGCTTATAATACAGTTGAAAGGCGCTGGTCTGCTTCATACATAATAGTCTATCCTATACATTGCGTCTATTCTATTCACCATCCAATAACCTACTATATTCATTGTTTTTCATCCTAACCTCCGTTTCATCAGTCATGACGCTAATAAGAATCTTGAAAGGGAAACTATGTATTCACTGGTCAAAATCAAAAAAATCGGACATGTGATAAATCATCTATCAATCATCTGTCAATCGGACATAATCATCAATGGCCAAAAATCAACCTAAATCAACCTGTCTGATTTATGGTCGATTGGAGTTAAGCCAAAATTTCAATTCCGATTGGTTCAATCAGATAATGCAAAAATCATCCGATTGAAAACTTCGTCTCAAAGGAACAATAGAAATTGTCCTTAAGAGAAGATACAAATTATTTCTAAGAAACGATAAAGATAATCGTTCTTTTTAGGATGATATATTATCGTTCAAGAAGAACGATTTAAAAAAATCATCCCAAATGGATGATAGATCTATCGTTTCAATAAGAATGATTAAAAATCATCCTTTTGGGATGATAGATCATCATTCTTATTGAACGATCAAAAAAAATATCCCTTTGAAACAATACATTATTATTCTTATTGAATGATTTAAAAAATTATTCCAAAGGGACAATAGATCATTGTTTATTAAGAACAATTGAAAAAATTATCCCTTTTGAACGATTTAAAAAATTGTCTTAAAGAAACGATAGATCTATCGTTTTAATAAGAATGATTAAAAATCATCCCAAAGGGATGATAGATCATCATTCTTATTGAACAATCAAAAAATCATCCCTTTGAGACGATACATCATCGTTCATTAAGAACAATTTAAAAAATCATCCTTTTGGGACGGTAGATTATCATTCTTATTGAACAATTTAAAAAATCGTCCCAAAGGAACGATACATCATCATTTTTATTGAACAATCAAAAAAATCATCCTAAAGAAATGATATATCATCGTTCATTAAGAACAATTTAAAAAATCATCCCAAAAGGACGATAGATAATTGTTCTTATTAAACGATTTAAAAAATCATCCTTTTGGAACAATAGATTATCATTCTTATTGAACGATCAAAAAAATCGTCCCAAAAGGACAATAGATCATTTTTCTTATTGAACAATTTAAAAAATCGTCCTTTTGGGACAATAGATTATTGTTCTTATTGAACAATCAAAAAATCGTCCCTTCAGGACGATACATTATCGTTCATTAAGAACAATTTAAAAAATCGTCTTTTTGGGACAATAGATCATCGTTCTTATTGAATAATCAAAAAAATCATTCCTTTGGGACAATACATCATCATTTATTAAGAATGATTTAAATAATCGTGCTTTTGGGATGATAGATTATCGTTCCTTTTAGAACGATTATCATTCATTAAGAATGATTCAACATCGTTCCTTTTGGAACAATGATCGTTCGATTTGAACGATAAAAAATCATTCCTATTAGAATGATTATTGTTCATTAAGAATGATTCAACATCATTTCTTTTGGAATGATTATCATTCTATAAGAATGATTCAATATCGTTTCTTTTGGAATGATGATCATTTGATTTAAATGATTTATTATTGTTCCAATCAGATAATGCAAAATCGTTCGATTGGAACAATCAAACTATCGTCCCAAAGGGACGATATACTATCATTCAAATTAACATCATCGTCTCCTAAAGGACGATACAAATCATTTAATAGAAACAATATTTCAATTGGACAGACGATTGATGGATGATTGATAGCTGATTTAGGGTTGATTTGCATTAATTCCGATTGACACAATATGAATCAATCAGAAATATCAATCAGTCATCAATCGGCTATCTAAAATTGGCCTAAAAACTACCTAAATTTGATCATCAATCAACCTAAATCAGCTTAAAATCAGCCAAGCAAATCGGAATTAAAAATAACTAATTTATATTTATTTAAATTTTATTAATTTTATAATTTTATAATTTTATTATTTTTACATAATTATTGTGATTTTTTTAAGAAAAATAAAGAATAATAAAAATCCACTTCAAAAGTCTACTTCAATTGACATATATAAGATTTATTTATAAAAAAATAAAGTAAAAATAAAGAAAAAGTTAAAAAATCCAAACAAAAGTCACCTTCGATTTACTTACAAGATGTGAAATTTCCCAAAAAATCACTAACGATTTGCTTACCTTAATTTCAAAATGTGATATTTCCTAAAATAAAAAATAAGAAAAAGAAAGAAAGATGGTAAATTTTCATCCAAAAAGTCATCAACGATTTGCTTACCTTAATTCCAAGATGAGAAATTTCCTAAAAAATATAAGAAAAAGAAAAAGAAAATAATAATTTTCACACTAACGATTTACTTACCTTAATTTCCAAATGTGAAATTTTCTAAAAAAAATGAGAAAAAAGTAAAAGAAAATGGTAAATTTTCATCCAAAAAGTCACTAACAATTTGCTTATCTTAATTCAAGATGAGAAATACCTAAAAAAATAAGAAAAAGAAAGGAAAATGGTAAATTTTCACCTAAAAAGTCACTAACGATTTGCTTACCTTAAAAAATTTCCTAAAAAATAAAGAAAAAAGGAAAATGGTAAATTTTCACCTAAAAAGTCACCAACAATTTGCTTACCTTAATTTCAAGATGAGAATTTCCTAAAAAAAATAAGAAAAAAGAAAAGGAAAATAATAATTTTCACTAAAAAATCACCAACGATTTGCTTACCTTAAGAAATTTCCAAAAAGTCACCAATGATTTGCTTACCTTAATTCCAAGATAATAATTTTTCTAAAAAAAAAAAAAAAGGAAAATCTATCTAAAAGTTACTTCTGATTTACATTTCTTATTTTTAAAAATGAGAAATTTTTTAAAAAAACAAGAAATCTAAAACAAAAAATCCGTCCAAACTTGCTTCCGATTTACTTATCTTATTTTCAAATGAGAATTTTCCTATAAAAACAAGAAAAAGAAAGGAAAACCACTCAAAAACTTGTTTCTGATTTACTTATTTTTAAAGTGAAAATTTTCCTAAAAAAAAAATAAGAAAAAATAAGGAAAATAGTAAATTTTACCTAAAGAATGATATATCACATTTTTGAAGTGAGAATTTTTCTAAAAAAAAAATGGTAAAATTCTTCAAAATAAGAAAAAAAATAAAAGAAAGAAAAAGGATTAAAAAAAGGAAAAAAATTTTTTGGATTAATCCAAAAGTTTTCTAGCTAATTGAATGATTTTTGTATTGTTAAATTGAAACATCGTTTTTATTAAATGATTTGTATCATCCCTTAAGGAATGATGATGATGTTGATTGAACAATAGTGTATAATCTCAAAGGGACGATAGTTTGATCGTTCTAATTGAACGATTTTACATTATCTGATTAAAATGATGAATCGTTTAAATCGAATGATCATCATTTCAAAAGGAACAATTTAACATCATTTAAATCGAACAATCATCATTCCAAAAGGAACAATTTTTTATCGTTCAAATCGAATGATAATCGTTCCAATAGGAACAATTTTTTATCGTTCAAATTGAACGATCATCATTCTAAAAGGAACGATTTTTTATTGTTCAAATTGAACGATTATCATTCCAAAAGGAATAATTTTTATTGTTCAAATCGAAAGATAATCGTTCCAAAAGGAATGATGTTGAATCGTTCTTAATAAATGATAATCTATCATCTCGTTAACATAATTTTTTTATCGTTTAATAGGAATGATGATGTATTGTTCCTTTGGGATAATTTTTTTGATCATTCAATAAGAAAGATAATATATCATTACAAAGGTATGATTTTTTAAATCATTCTTAATAAACGATAATGTATCGTCACTTTAGACGATTTTTTTGATCGTTCAATAATAACGATGATCTATTGTCCCAAAAGGACAATTTTTAATTGTTCTTATTAAAACAATAAATCTATCGTTCCTTTGGGACGATTTTTTAAATCGTTCTTAATGAACGATGATCTATCGTCCCTTTAAGATGATTTTTTAAATCGTTCAATAAGAATGATGGTTTATTATCCCTTTGGAACGATTTTTTAATCATTCTTAATGAATAATAATATATCGTCCCTTTGAAATAATTTTTTAAATCGTTCTTAATGAACGATGATCTATTATTCCTTTGAGACGATTTATTTAAATTGTTCTTAATGAACAATAATGTATCATTCCTTTAGGACAATTTTTTGATCGTTCAATAAGAATGATGATCTATCATCCCTTTGAGACGATTTTTAATCATTATTATTAAAATGATAAGATCTATCGTCCCTTTGGAATGATTTTTTTAAATTGTTCTTTTTGAATAATAATGTATCATCCCAAAAGGAATGATTATCTTTATTGTTTCTTAGAAACGATTTGTATCTTCTCTTATGGACAATTTCTATTGTTCCTTTGGAACGAAGTTTCCAATTGAACGATTTTTGCATTATTTGATTGAACTAATTGGAATTGAAATTTTGGCTTAACTCCAATCGACTATAAATCAGATAGTTTGATTTAAGTTGATTTTTGGCTGATTGATAATTATGTCTGATTGACAGATAATTAATGAACAATTTATCACATGTATGATTTTTTTGATTTCAACCAGTGGTTGCAATTAATTTTTTTCTTTTTTTATATAATTGCGAATTTTATTCTTTTTTTTATACATATATACAAACAATTTTCTTATTTTGCCTTTTTAATTATTTTTTTTCTATATTAATCAATTTTTTATCTTATTTATATAAATTTTACAAACATTTATTATTATTATTTTTATTATTATTTAATGTATATTATGAACATTTAATTATTTTTTATTTTTATATTGTGAACAATAAATTTAATTTCTAATAAAAATTATTTCTAATAAAATAAAATTTTTTACTAATTTTAAGTATAATAATAATCATATAGTAAATATAACAAATAGTTTAGTATAACTTTACTGAATTTTTTTATTACAATGAATCGTATTCTTTAAAATTAAAATTTGCTATAGAAAGCCTTAACCAAATCATATTCAAAGATTTGAAAATTAATTTATATTTGATCAAATAAAATTTTTTAAATTTGAATTTGATCAAATCAAATCAAAGATTAATTCATATTTGATCAAATAAATTTTTCTTTGATTTGAATTTGATTGAATCAAATTAATTATTAATTTAAATTTATATTTAATTTGATTTTCAAATTGAATATTCAAATATTAAATCAAATTGTAAAAACTATTTCGAAATCTTTAAAATGTATTTTTTAAATCTAAACTTGTTGAAACTTAATTGAGTTTAGAAAAATCTAATAGAAGTTTGGGTAAAGATATTTATTATAAACAAATAGTTTTATCTCAAATATCTTGAAATTCAAATTTTCTAAAATAGTTTAGAAAAGCATCTGTATTAATCAGTATTCAGAAATGACCTGATCATTTGACTATTTAAATGATTATTCTATTCCTTTGTTATAACCATAAATCATTTAGCATTTGTCATTTTGCAAATGATCTAAATGACAAATGATAAATGATCAAGATTATTTAAGATCATTTAAATCATTTGTCATTTAATCATTTGCTTTTACAAAAAATTTTTCGATACTCTTAAAGAATCGCAAATTCTTAGCAAGTTTCACAATTTTATCTCTCAACGATAAAGAATCGTTTCAAAAATAATAGAAGGATCATTCTGGTAGAATGATAGAAGAATCATTCTAAAGGAATAATTAAAAGCATTGTTCCTCAAGAACAATACAAAAAAATCGTTCCTTAAGAACAATAATACATTGTTTTAAAAGAAAGATACAAAAAATCGTTCTAATAGGACAATAAAGATCGTTCTAAAGGAACGATAAAGATCATTCTAAAGGAATGATACAAAAAAATCATTCCAATAGAATGATAAATCATTATTGTATAAGAACAATAAAAGGTCATTCTAAAGGAATGATAAAAAAATTGTTCCAATAGAACGATACTACATCGCTTTAAAGGAACAATACAAAAAATCATTCTAATAGGATAATAAAGATCGTTTTATCAGAATGATAAAAAAATCATTCCTTAAGAATGATAAAAGGTCATTCTAAAGGAACAAAAAAAAATCGTTCTAAAGGAACAATAAAAAAATCATTCCAATAGAATGATATTATATCGTTCTAAAGGAACAATACAAAAAATTGTTTCAATAGGATGATAAAAATCGTTCTAAAGCAATAATACAAAAAATCATTCTAATAGAACAATAAAGATTGTTTAAAGAAACGATACAAAAAAATCGTTCCTTAAGAATGATAAAAGGTCATTCTAAAGGAACGATAAAAAATAGTTCTAATAGAATGATACAAAATATCATTCCAATAGAACAATAAATCATCATTCTATCGGAACGATAAAAAAATCATTCCTTAAGTACGATAAAAGGTTGTTCTATCAGAACGATAAAAAAATCATTCCTTAAGAATGATAAAAGGTCATTCTATCAGAACGATAAAAAAATCATTCCAATAGGATGATAAAGATCATTCTAAAGGAATGATACAAAAAAATCATTCCTTAAGAATAATAAAAGGTCATTCTAAAGGAATGATAAAAAAATCATTCCAATAGAACGATACTACATCATTCTAAAGAAACGATACAAAAAATCATTCCAATAGGATGATTCTTCTATCATTCTATCAGAACAATACTTTTAATCATTCCTTTAGAATGATTCTTCTATCGTTCTATCAGAATGATGCTTTTTATCATTTCTTTAGAACAATTTTTCTATCATTCTATTGGAACGATGCTTTTAATTGTTCCTTTAGAACGATTCTTCTATCATTCTATCAGAACAATGCTTTTAATTTTTCCTTTAAAACAATTCTTCTATCATTCTATCAGAATGATACTTTTAATCATTCTTTTAAACGAAACCAAAAAATTGTTTAATTTTTAGCTTGAGTTTAACACTTTACTTAATTTTACTTGACTTATCTGACTCATAATTTGAATTGACTTGTTCAGAACTCGAATATAATTTAATTGACGATCTGCGAGTCACGTGATGAAACCAATAATAAAATTCGACAGAAATTTATTAATTAAAAATTGCATTTCTGAATGTGAAGTTGTTTACGAATTTTGCTAACCAAATGTCTAAAAAATGCCATTTTACTTCAAAACTTCTAGGAATTGGGCTTATTTCCACAACATTACATTATTGTATTTTTGCACGAAATTGGTGGGAACCTGTTTCATTAAATTTAAAAGACAAAAACATTGTTTTTACCATACCATTTCGCTTATATATGCGTATTAGTTGCAACCCTAATGGTAAAGACTTTATAATTACAGTTCTTCAAAATAATGAAAAGAAATACAAACCTGGTTTTCAATGTACTTGTGAGAACATAAGTTCAAAAATAGAATCTTACCCTTTGACGGCCTTAAATTCATGTTATAAGGAAGTTTTTGGAACTAAAACTGAGTATTCCGGTATAGCAGTTATTGGTTTTGAGAATGAAAAAATTATCCAGCAACTTGACAAAATAGAATTTTTTCCGATATTTCTTTGGATTGAAAAATTCTCAGTTGTAATTTCAGGTCTTGGAGTTGGAAAGGGTTTTACTTCTTCCTTTATTACATGATATCGGAGTGCATAGCATTTATTTTTATTAAAATTGAAAGATGACCAATGTATTTTAGAAATATATTTTAATGCTGATAAAATTGAGCAATTTATCGGATCAACTCCAAATGATGTCTGGAAAAAAGTTGGTATACATAAAAAATTTTCTGGATCACATATCTTTGGAATTACTCACAAAACTACTCAAAATTTATTACAATCTGAAGTGATTACATGTAAACCTGACGAATGGAATAATTATGAAAAACTTACAAAAGTATTTGAGCGACACATTAAATCACGTAAACTTCCAAATACAATGATTAACTGGTCACAATTATTTCATAATTAGTATAAACAAGAAAATTCTATTGTTCAATTTCCATCTATATTGGCTAAAATATATCCAGAAGATTACAAATTGCAGGACAAAGAGCTGAGAG
>CAMKVN010002512.1:0-13309 GCA_946474995.1 Funneliformis geosporum
AGTGCTAAATTATGTGTGATGTAACAAATGACTATCAATTTTTGTAACTTAAGCTGAATTTTGCCAAATCACATGACTGAATCGGCTGAAAGTTAACCGAATAGTATTAATGCCGAATGAAATGATTTCAACTAGTGATGGTAAAAAGAAGTACTTTGGGTTGGGCATAAAGATGTAGTAAACTTTAAGCCGAAAAAACTTTTTATGAAAGGGATAGAAACTGTAAAGCAAGGTAATTTCCAGCTTCTCAAATTCATTGGAGAGAAGATTATGAGAGAAGCTATAGATATAAATAATAAGCGCTCAATTCGCAAAATTGTTGAATATACTCTTAGAGAAGCTCAGGACAAGGAATGGGATTTTAATGAATTTATCATAATGGGAACATGGAAGCCTAAGAAAAAAATCTCTGCAACAATCGCTTTATGAAACGTATGAGAGAGAAAAATGAGAGGATTCCCGATCCTGGTAAATGCTTTAGCTATATTATTGTAAAAGGCCTGCCTTTCTATAATAAAGAGGGTAAAAAGGAGCCACATCGAGTTGGTGATTTTATGGAGTATGCGGACATCGCAAAAGAGCAAAACATGAAAATAGAGATATCAATTATTACTTAGGAACAACAACAGCAATATGCACACTCTTTATTAATAAAGATGATAGTTATCAACCGCTTCTATCAGATAGAATAATACAGATTAAAGATTCAGATAAAAGGGAAAAACAGATTGATATCTATTCCCAGAAAAAAGCAAAAAACTACCTTGAAAAATATATAAAAAACTTACGATAGACTTTCTAGGTTCTCTTAGTGGGATGTGGCAATTTTAGGTAAGAAACTTAGTCGTAAAGCACTTCATATATATATTTTTTTCTCGTGTAATAACACTGACTAACTTCAATTCCTATATTCGATCTTCTGGCTCCGATCATATAGCCCAATCTCAGAAATGTCTAGAGATGACAAAAAATAGTTCCAGTTAGGAGAATACTTGCTATTACTTTTTTTCCATGAATTCTATATTTTTTTTCCAACGATCCATATAATTGCAAGAAGTAGTAAAGTAAGTATGGTATATGTTATCAATGGTGATATCAAGGGACTTGCAATGACAGGAATAGCTGATGCGATCCTAGAAGGATCTGCTAGAGGCATTACTTGGGCTAGTGGCAATACTTCTGCATCACCTGATTGCTTTGCAATCCCTTCTTTCGAAATATACTTTTCAGAATGTGCTGGTCAACTATAAACGGATTGATTGAGTAGGGTATCTGTCTGGCTTCTCGAAACCATCTTATTCCAGGGTAATAGCTCTTGCAAAGCCTCTAATATATTTTTTCTGACAAAACTTTTATCAAGTTCCATAACTTTATTTTCAAGACCATGTTCATAGACAAGAAGTCTTAAATCATCACTGACCTAACCTAGTAGCTTTTGCAATGAATCGTTCTTAGGTGGAAATGGGGAGGTTAGAGAGATCTACTATTTCATTATCTTTCTTTGAGATTATCTCTCGGAGACGAGAATTTTCCTCCGTTAAATTTAATCGTGCTGAAGACAAAGCATCTATTTTCTGACTGGTTATCTCATGTGTCGCATCTATCCCTTTTTTCATATATTCTATTTCATGTTTTTTGAATTAAGGTTCCCATTCGTTCGCTCTAATTCAAGCTCTTTGTCCTCCAACATACCTTCCAATTTACATATTTTAGCTTCAAGAGAAAGAATCGTGGTTTTGTCATGAGATGAAGCTTTCTGGGTCAAAGTTGCCTCTCTCTTTAGTGATTTAATATTTGATTTGAGCGATTTGATTTCAGCAGTATATTTGACTTCAAGCTCACGTTGACTTTCAGAATGAGACTTCCGTTCAGAAATAAGTTGGGATCTAACCTTAATACTGGACGCAATTAACTGGCTAGCTTTATTTTTCACACCAGCATAGTTTTGCTGAAACTCCTTTTCTCGCTCATTGTATTTATCTACCAGCTTCTCACTGAGATCATTAATCTCAGAGTTAAATTCGGTAACAGATCTTATTTTTTTCGAGCTCTTGCTCATATGCACTACTCAATTAATAATCAGATTTTTTTATAAGAACCACCCTCTCTATCTTTTATATCATTCAATGTATGTACATTGGACATAATATTAGCATGGTTATATATTAGAAAAAAAAATACACGAATAATCTTCTGAAATAATAGAGATAATCTATTTATTAAGAATAATACATTCTTTCTAAATATCTTATATATCCTATACATCCAGAATATTTTCTTCCTATATATCGTATATATCCTATATATTCGGAATAATACATTCTTTCTATATATCCTATTTAATAAATTATTTCAGAGTATTATATTAGATATAAAAAAATATTGCTACCATGCTTAGGCAACGCATAAGATATGATGCCCCTCCTTTTTCATCAGTCGATTATGATCATATTATGCAATATGCTGAATAAAGATGGGAACTGTAATAAATAAGTTGCAACTTTTAATGTTGCAACTTATGTTGCAATTAGTTTTAACCTATATATGTTGCAACTTATAATGTTGCAACATATGTTGCAACTAATTTTAGCTTATGTTGCAATATTTTGTAAATTTGAAATCAATTGCTGTACCATTTTTAGTGCTGAAAAAAAGCCTAGAGATAAAATTTTAAAGGATTTAACAGATAAATATTACATATCACAAAAATATATATATCAGATCTGAAGAGGTGAAGAAAAAAATAGGGTTGCATGGAATCAACCAATTCATATGCCAACAGCTGGTCTTGGAGGGACCACTTCGCTTTCTAATATAAATGTTATAAGCAGGTGAACTGAGCCAGAGATCCAAAACTAAGATGTTTCTCTATTTGTAGAACTAAAAAAACAAATATGTGATGGTAAGATAGAACCTAGCAAATCTATTAATTCAGTTTTGGAAGAAGGTGGGAAGGTGAAAAAGATTGGAGGAAAGAAATCGAAGTTTAAAGATAGATTAGCACCATTAATACCATCTTCCACCTAGACTTAACCAATTCTAGTGAGCTTAAAAACTTCTGATATAAACAATGAGGAATTACATGAGAAGGTGGTAGAAAGAAGCATAAAAAATATAGCGAATATAAAGAATATATTAGAAAAATAACTCACCTACTCTCTAAGAAGTTCATCATAGCGTGACTGTAATCTTTCACAATATTCATTGATTTCTGCATTATACTTGAGGGTGTTATATAATATTCTTTTGAGCTTCTCATAACTCACTTTTTTTTTAATATATCATTCTCGCTTAAGTCCTGCGAATCTTGAGAAACTTTATCCAAAGTTGAGAGATCATTACATTTGGGAGTAATATTCGCACAATTCACCTCGAGCTTGTTCTTGACTTTATACATAGTGACTAGGATAATATAGTCCTTTCTATTAAGAGGAATCTTTAGCTCATTAGTCTTCTAATCCATCACGCAATTGTATTTCTTTAAAAGTTGGTTGAAAAATATTAGTATCAGCTTGTGATATTTTACAACAATAAAATCTTTATGGATAGTATAACCTGGGGCTAGAGTAACAGGCAAATTGCGAACAACTCCAACAGATTTAACCGGAACAGTAGCAATACCACTAAGATCATGTGTTCAGATTTATCAATTTTAGCATCACATGTATAATGATATTTTCTGTTATAATTGGAGGTTCAGCACCAAGAGTCTACTGTCATAGCTGGAATCTTTAAGCGCTTAATTTTACACTTTACGGTCGCAACACTTGATTTTAACTCCTTTTTCTGAACGAAATAAATTTCCATAGGATCGTCTAAGGACTCTTTCTCTAGACTAGAGTCATCTATAGTTGAATCTTTGAAAGCCAAAAGGGTATTACTTTGAGACACTATCTGTTTAGATACAATAGGACCAAAATCTTTGGAAAAATGCTTAGGAAAGATTAATTTAAGTTCATTTTGAAGGACTTTACAAATAGTTTCCTCTAGTGGAACTTCTCTCAGCTTGACACTAGACATCTCTTTAGAGGATGATTTCTTGAATTCACCCCCCTTCTTCACTTTTTTTTGACTTAGTTGTCTTAGTTGTATGAACATAAAGATCGTCATCAGAATCAGAAGAATCGGAAGAACTTGTATTAGAATTAGAACTATCGCTAGATGAGGCATTAGAAGAACCTGAATCTGAATCTGAATCTTCAATAGCGAGATTAACCTTACCTTTCTTTAACTTCTTGCTTTTCTTTTTCTTCTTTCGAGAACAATTACGAGAATTATACCCAGTTCTATTGCAGTTAGAACATCGGTTTTATGTCTTTACAGCCTTTTTAATTACTTTAGCTACATGTAACTTTAACTGCTTTTTCATAAGCTCAGAAAGCTCCTCATCAGAATCATCATTCTTTGAACTATTCTTACAAGGTAAAAGGGAGGAGAATTTATCAACCACCCCTTTAGTGATTGTTTCTATTAGTGATTGTAAAGTAGATGCTCCAACTATATTATTGAGTTTCTCTAGTGATTCATAATCTCGCAACCATTCTTAGTCATTCAAACGCAAATTTGGGTCACAATATATCTTACCTGTCTCTATTTGACTAGGTCACACCAAGTTTTTGTCTTGTGTAGATTAAGTGGATGGCATTATGGTTTTTATCAAGTCCTCGATTTTATTTTTAGTTATCCCACTCCCTGATCTGTTAGTATCTGCATATGGATTAGCAATCAGAAAAATAGGAAAAAAAGATAGTGTACTCTTTTAAGATAATGTAAATTTTTCCGCTTCAGCCAGGACTTTTGTAATATTATCCTATGTATCATAAAATTTAGCTATCATTCGAATATTATATTGGTTCATAGGATTTAAGCCACGAATAAATTGCTTTCTTTGCTATTCAGGAGTCATTTCAGCTAATTTACTAACCTTTTTGATTCAGGCAGAAAACTGCTCAACTGACATATCGCCTTGCATAGGTTGACCGAAAACAGCCATTTGTTTTAAGTGTTCAACTATAGTATAGGCAGTTTTAAACAGGTAAAGGAGTTGACCAAGTTTAATTCCAGAGGCAATTATAACAGCAGGTAAACTACCTCTAGCATTTGGTGCTACTGGTGCATTATCTACAGATTCGCCACTGGCTATGGATTAGTCTTCATCCCATGTTCCATTCAGAATAATATCAGTACCAGTTGCGACACCTGCACCAATTCTACCAATTTCTGCATCAGCTTTACCTTGAAATTCTTCAGCAGTATTCAAACCACCAATTTGATTACTATTATTTTCAGCACCTATTCCTCGAACAGCATTTAAGTCTGCTACACCTAAGTTGTCTGAAAGATTATTACATCTCCAATTTTTACCCTTAACACGAGTATTATACCAATTTAATGCATCACCTGCAAGGCATGATACTACTAATCCAAATGCCTCTTCTCTTCCGGGAGCCTGACCTGCACCTGGTGCAACATTTATTCGACTAGCTATTATATATCTTTGCATGTCTCTAAGCCAATCTTCTGGATCTTCTCCAGGACGTCCATAAAATATTGGGGGTCCGTATCCTACCATTCCTATTTGTTGTATATTAGGTGGGTTATTCTGAAGCGCTAAAATTTGTCCCTGCAAATTTAAAATATTCTGGCGAGAATTTTTTTCTTTAGCCTTCCACTTCTCGTATCGTTCATAGAGTCTATCACGATTATACTCTAACAAACCTATATCCCCTCTACTTCGCTGTAGGTGGTGAGCATTTCGCTGATACAGTAATTGTAAGGCAAATTTTTCTTGTACTAGCACACCTATACGGGTTTGTTTTCTTGCTATATTACCTATCATTCTATTCACCTGGTTTTGTGTATTAGTTTGATATTGATGAAGGTCACCAATAGCCCTTTGTTCCACCCCTTCAGCAAGTTGCCTTCGGATGATTTCATTGTCACGCTCACCCTCTGCATCATAACGCCTCCGTTGCTCTCGAGCTAAATCAGTTTGCAATTGAGTACAAGCTCGCCTTACTTCTCTTAAATCCCGTTGCAGATTATTATTTTTTATGCGAATTTGCCTTGTTGCACCTTTTATTTGATTTATCAAAATATCCCTAGTTGTTGCTCTATTATCCACAAAGCCATCTATGGCATCTACCAACTCAGCAATTGTTGCCATATTATCATCAGAATTATACAAGTCTGGAGAATTCCCTCGTTCGGGCGAATTCTTTCGTGATGAGATGGTCCTGATCCGGCATCGCAATTTCTCTACCTTCTCCTCGGAATCTACTAACTGACTCTCTATACTAGAAATATGTTTTTCATTATCACGAATATCCTTCTTAGCTTGATATAGTTGCTTTTTTAGGCTGGAGATTTCAGATTTTAGCTCTACTATCTCCTCTTTCGAAGCATTCTCAAGACGCTCTATTTCCCTATTGAGAACTTGGATTTCCTGTTCACACCGGGAATAATCTCGCTCCAGTTGGTTAATTCGACATTCATTCTGACGGTTAAGATCTACCTCTGTTTGCAATTCACTATGAAGATGATAGTTCTCCTCCTCCAGCTCAGCTTTATATTCTTCACATGTTCTTCTTTGCCTTGGATGGGGCCTCCGAAATGCCATTCTTTTTTGTGATTATAAAAGAGAATCGGAATGAGCCAACCGCAAATTTTGATAGACCCTGATGAGGCTCAAAGAATTGAAAAAAATATCATATTGCGTAGAATATATTATCGCCCGACTGGTTATCATTCCAACCCTAAATCTTTGAGAAATGCATGTAAAAAAGAAGGGCATCGATTTCGCCTAAGTGAATGCAAAGATTTTTTAGAGAATCAAGAGTCATACCAAACTAATAAAACCTCTCCAAAATACATCCCTAGAGTCAGCTATGGACGAATAACACGCCCCAACTGTGTACACCAGTGCGATATATTATTTCTCACCCATGATCACTATAAAGGTAAAAAGTATAAAGCAGTACTTAACATTATAGACTGCGCTTCCCGATATAAGGCTTCAGTTCCGCTCAGATCTAAGAATAGTTCAGAAGTTGCTAAAGCATTTAGGAAAGTATATGGGAATCAAAATAATCCGTTAGTATGGCCAAAGCTTTTACAATGTGATAATGGGAGAGAATGGATGGGAGAAACTTCCCGTCTAATGCAAGAGCATAATGTAATAATTCGAGTAATTGGCCCATATAGCCATCGTGGGACTGCAATTGTAGAGCGTTTTAATCAGACACTCTCGAAAATTCTATATAAGATCCAATATGCTGTTGAATCAATATCTTCCGATCCTAAATTAATAAGAGCATGGGTTAGATATTTGCCGGAAGCTATTGATTATCTGAATAACTATCCCACACGCCTTATTCGAGAACCGGGATCAGAAAAGTGGGGGCTCGAGCCTGTGAAAGCTATTACATTAGAGCGAGTCGAATCTAGACCATCCACAAAATATAAGCGTCCAGTTGGAAAAGATGAAATAACAATAAAGAAAGGTGATACTGTCCGCTACTTACTTGCCAATGCAGAATGGGAAGGGGGTATGGAGAATCAGAAGAGAGCAACTGACCCTATATGGTCGCCTTCTATTCATAAAATTCGAAAAGCTGTTGTCATAAAGAATGAGCCAGTTTTATATTATCTCGAAGGTGATGAATTTACACCAAAGCGGGGGTTTGTTAAAGAAGAACTTATGTTAATAGGTAATCCAGAAAGGGTTGGTCGTCCACCTCAAAGCATATTGTCCGTACATATTGCATATGCTTTCCCTACCAATAGCGAGCTAGATCAAGCGAAAAATTATGCCAAGAAGCGTGGTGGTCAATGTCTAGGGAGAACTGGGCGAATAAATGGTCATGGTATATATCTTTGGTCTTGTGAAGATGGTGCGCATCAATGGGAGTATCCATTAAAGTATATCATGAAGAAGTTTGAATGGTGTCCTCTATGCCATCATTCAAATGGAGAGCGCCGATGCAGATATATTTTTGAGGATCTGCTAGGTAAGAAATTCTCGCCATGTAGGGCTAAGTTCTTAGATGGGCTACACTTGGATGGATATAATGAGGAATTGCGTCTTGCATTCGAATTTCATGGTCCTCAACACTATCATAACAATAGTCTATATCATCGGGAGAATGAAACTTTAGAAATACAAAAGATACGCGATCAGAAGAAGCGGGGCATCTGCAAGAATCAAGAAATATGCCTCATCGAAGTTCCCTATACAGCTGATCTCCTGTCCTATATCAGACATGCTCTAATCGAGAAAGGGTTCTTGAAAGAGGCGAAGAATTAAAAGGGATTATTTTTAGCACATCATTAATAATACTCCATTTGATATGAAAATAAATAAACTTGAGCCGGTTGATAGGCTCGTATATCACATCAATGAGATTAAAGATGCCAAAAAATATAATGGACATTCGAGTGTTCCCCAATGGCCTTTTATCTTGGGCATCTTTGGCCGTACCAATACGGGAAAAAGTAATGAGGTTCTTAATCTCATGCTCGGAACTAAGCTTTATCGAATGTTTAATGGGAAGAAGGGTGGGACACGCTATATCAAAAACGATGATTTGCTATTGATTGGCCACAATCTTAAGGAGGATAAATATTTGTATCTCAAATCGGCCTATCAAATAATTGCTAATAGCCCAAAGCCATATTGTGAAAATATTTCATTCCAAGCTTTGAAGCCTGATAAGATCCCTAAGGTAGATTCATTCTCTCCGGACAGGGGTACAGTAGCTATATTCGAAGATGTATGTGCTGACCCAAAGAAAGTGCAGGAGAAAATTATTCCTTATTTTCTTGAGGGACGCCATTACAACATCAGTTCGATATATGTATCCCAGAGTTACTTTGACTGCCCAAAAATAATACGAAAAAATCTTTCACACGTCTGCCTATTCAATGGGTCGTGCACTATGGACGAGCTGAGCAGAATTGTGCGTCAATATGCTAATGACTGGCATAGTGTGATTAAGATTATTGATAAGGCATTATGTGAACATAAATTCATTGTTTTTGATTTAACTGTATCCCGTGAGCATCCACATAGAATACGGTTAGGATGGGACCAAATTCTCACTAATGAATAGAATTCGACTTCATAGATGCCAGCTCTTTTTCCGCCTCCAGCATTTGCTTCTTCAGATCTTCGATCTCATGACGCATTTTCTTATTTGCAGTAACCCGCTCTCTATATTCCCTTTCTATGTCATGCATAAATTTCCCAAAAGTTTGTCTATTATAATCGAGCAGGTGTTGGAATAGTACTTTAAGCTCATTCATAACCCGGCGATTATTCTCTTCTTCATGATCATGCTTTAGCGCCTCCGGCCAGGTGCCATTGGTTTGGACTCCACTATCTACAACATGTATAGTCGGTAATGCTGGGGATACATTACATTCCGGCCAGCTTCGAGGACGCAATGTTTTTTCCTGAGTCATAGTTTTACGTTTCTTCCTATTTAATGAATTCTCATAAACCTCTAATGTGTGCCTCAAATAAGATTCAATTCGTTCAGACTTCTTGGAAATAGATTCTAATGGAACAGGGTCTTTAGAATGGTGCAAGAGTCTCTCATACGCTCTTTTAACAAGACTTTCGGGTAGTCTATCAGTAATATGTTTATAGTCTGAATGGAACATTTTATTAGATATAGTTTTGCGCAAAAAAAGGTTTGCATGCAAAAATAGACCTATAGGCCAGTAGTCTACTAACATTATAATTTACGCGCCCAATATCACGGATTGCATCACATCAGATAGAGGATCTGCTAGAAAATTCCGCATTACGATTGGCAAAAAATTCACGTGATTTTGGCAGGGGTGCCCCAGCTGAAATTTGCCAAGAATACATGATCACGTCTTTCGTGATACAGATAATAAGTTTTTAACCATTTCGTTTTGCAATTGCTTATCTTCCAATTTCGCAATTTTGGCCTTAAGCTCAGCATTCCTGGCTTCAATCTCAGCAAACTTCTTTCTAAGTTCGGCGTTTTCGACCTCAAGCTTGGCAATGCATATTTTCAATGAATCGGTCTCATCTATTTCAGATTGCATGCTAGCGTAATGTAGTATTATTTATGTTTTATGTTATATTCAAAAGAAAAAATTCACGTGTTTTCCGAGACATTATGTACCGGAAATTTGCCAAAAAATTTTATTATCCGACACATAACCAACCCACACGAAAAAACATGAATGTATATTTATGAAATTGACCGCCAGGGTAACTTTATTGGTATAAAATAAATTACATGATGCTTGGGATATATTCTAAAATTAAATCTAATTATTCATGATCAGAAGATACTGTAGAGCTTTTTCGCTTAAGTCGTTCTGATCTAGCTTCTGGCGCATTTAATAACAAAGAAATGTTAATAATTGTAATATTTCGCAAAAGTAATAATGCCTCCACAAGTTGCAACACATCACCCCCACCGGCTGGTTGTATTGGGATTTCAACTGAACGCAAACGGAAAAGGCGGTGAATATCATCAGTATCCTTAATTAGAATGTTCAGGTGCATTATTTTTCCAGCGATTTGGAGTCCTAAAACCCCAAACTCATTTTTATCTGGTTTGCAACCTTTATGGACCCAAGCCATTCCATCATTCATTTCCCTCCACAGCTTTACATTGTCATTCTCTTCTTTGATTCTGGTGCAGGCTATGCGCGAAGATTCCACGAATATAAGTTCGTATAATTTTTTTTCACTCCCTTCCATGAACATAACATCGGGTCTTTTACCCTGTTTTCCGTCTCCCTTTCTATCAGCACTAGCTACACTTTGTCGCTCCGCACTGAACAGAAATAAATTTATAAGTTGGTTGCTAACATATAATATAAGTATATAAAATGGAGACTTACGTGCTGAGCAAAGCAATTTTTCTAACTGGGAGTTTTTTCAATGTAGCTCGGAGTAGAGGAACTATAACATCTGTCACGTAAGTTCCTTCGCTCTGTGTATTTTCGAATTTTGGACCAAAAGCTGGATTCCTCCACACATCGCCACTTTGTGATAAAGATCTTTCTTAGCGATTAGTAACCATAATAAATTTACGATAATAATTTACTTACAGGGTATTAAGGATTTCTCCACTAATCTCCACTAGATCTTCTTCCGACTCTTTCCAAGTTTTGTTATGCGAGAGCTTCGGCGGTAATTCATTCAAGTTATCAATGCTAAAATTTTCCACAAAGAAATCGCACTTTTCTTGAATTATTCCTGGTACAACTGGTTGCATATTCAGTAATGGCTTCATAAAAGACTGATGTGCAGATTTTCCCAAATTTTTTACCAGGTCGGAATCATCACTTATCACCTGGTTAGCAATTGCATCTCTCCATGACAAATCAGAAATAGATATATTTTTTAACTTTTTACGTATTTCTTCGGCATGTGAAGTCGTGCTTCCCTATAAATTAAGAGGAAATATATTATGTAAGTTTTGCGCTGTAGCAAAAAATAAGAGATTTGACAGAAATTTACCGCAAGCTTCTTCTTCAAGTCCCCCATATTATCCTTAATTTCTTTATCACTAAGAGGTTTAATTGCCATTTCTATATCACGAAGACTACAAACACCCTCGAAAGCAATATCGAACTGGTGCATTAAAAATACATGTTAATCTTCGCCCTTATAATGAATATTTTCTATATCACTCGCGAGTGTCATCAGAAATAATATAGCAAAGTTGCTATCTCTGCGTGGCCTACACATTGTAAGCAACTTCGTTTCTACATATAGACTCCCAAAACTTGAAAGACTAAAGTCGGAGTACCCCCATACGTCCTTGGAGTTGAATCCAGTACTAGCAGGCATCGGGTACCCAGAGTTATCTCCATGTTTTGTTCATAAAGTTGAATTTATTACTAACAGGTTATTAGATACCTCCATCGACTAAAGTCTTTACGAGCTTGAAAATCTTGTGATAAAGAATTGCACCAATCATCATTTGTTAATAAAGAGATATTATAAAGCTTATTAACTGACCTGTAATGAAACTGTAAGAAGTTTGTTTTGTGCTAATAAATCTCGAGAATAATCATTTTTTGCTAAAGAAATGGCGCTGTTTACTATACTTCTTAAATCATTTTGTTCGATCCATGGATTATCTTCCATAGCTTGATAGACTACAGAAAAAGCGGTAATATGTTCCAGTGGGGAGGTAGTAAGAAAATTATAGATTTTACTAGCCAAGTTGTTGGACATGTTTGCGTAAAAAAAAATATTATTAGTTTTTGTTAATGTTAAAAATTATGAAGCGACGAATAACTTGAATTCATATACTGCCCTTTTAAATCTCCATTCGCGTCTTCTCTGAGCCCGAGTTCATGTTGGGGTCAAGTAGAAGAATATGCAAGGCACTTTTACGCCAAAATTTTGTGTTAGAGAATAAGGGCATGTGCATTGAAGATCTCGACATTTTCAAAGGCGTTGGGGACAATGCATATACGAACTTTTTTCGCTCACCCGACCGCTCAGTAATAAAGACCTAGTAACATTATATAAATATACTCCGGTCGAAATCTAGTAAGAATAACCTGTAGTTCTGGAGGAAATAAACTCATAAATAAATGCTATTCAGATAGATAGGGAAAAAATTCGAAATATTTTGGGGATCGATTTCTTGTGTGAAAAGTAATTTGTCGCACAAATAGTCACACAGAGTTACAGATGATTTGCGGAGTATCACCTATTACATCATATATACTTTAATGAGGATCGAAAACGTGCTAATTTATGTCGCACATGCCTACATGCATTGTGACTAAACAATATATTATTTTATTAAGACAATATTCTGGGTTATTCATTTCACAAAAAAAAATTGATAAATCATGGTCCAATAAATCATGTTTGAATAAGTTGTATATCAAGAAATGATGTAGAATATTTCTCGGAATCAGTCAAGCCAGTTAGACAATCGTGATTACTGTTCCATTCCTCAATCTTAACGCAGTGCCTTTTGGCTGTTTTGCATACCGAGATGAGATAAATATTTCGTCTGTATCACTTTTGCAATTTGATGATTGATAAGAAGTTGGTGAAATCACTTCTTGCCTGGTAGGTGAAATACAAACTGGCTCGAATTTTGGAGCACTTGGCATAGTATTTTTTGCTATGTTTGCTTTAGATTGTGCATAATTTTCATAGTTATCTGTACGAGTATCACGGTCATATGATATCGATGCCAATGAATCCTTCTCCGAATGAGAAAGAGGCTGGGATGTAAGTTCTAGTTGGAGACGCTTAATTTCTGCCTCTTCCTGCAATATGTATTGTTTA
>CAMKVN010002513.1:0-13306 GCA_946474995.1 Funneliformis geosporum
TTTACAATGATATATTAAAATAAAGTTATTATAAAGGTTTAATTAAGAAAATTATTAGTAATTGCATTAAAAAATTTTAAAAATAACTTTTACAAAATAAGTTTAGTAACAGGTGAATTTTTACTATTAAACTTAGTAATAACTGCCATCACAGCTTCAGTTTACTAAGAAAACTTAGTAATAACCACCATCGCAGCTTTAGTTTTACTAAAAAAACTTAGTAATAACTGCTATCTTAGCTTCATAACCATTTTATTATTAAAAAACGTTTCTGAAGTCACAAAGGCATTTTTTTACTAGATTTCTTAGTAAAAAAATGTTTCCAAAGTCATGGAAATGTTTTTTACTAAGTTTCTTAGTAAAAAAATGTTTCCAAAGCTGCAAAAGCATTTTTTTACTAGGTTTCTTAGTAAAAATAACGTTTCTGAAGCCGCGAAGGTAATTTTTACTAGGTTTCTTAGTAAAAAAATGTTTCTGAAGCTGTGAAGGCGTTTTTTACTAGGTTTCTTAGTAAAAAAAAACATTTTCAAAGCTGCGAAGGTATTTTTTACTAGGTTTCTTAGTAAAATAGCATTTCCGAAGCTGCTGATGCATTTTTTACTATGTTTTCTTAGTAAAATAATATCTCCGAAGCTGCAGAAGCATTTTTTATTATATTTTCTTAGTAAAATAATGTCTCTGAAAGTCGTAAAGACATTTTTTACTATGTTTTTCTTAGTAACAAAGGCATTTTCGAAGCTGCAGAGGCACTTTTTATTATGTTTTTCATAGTAAAAAGGCATTTCCAAAGCTGCGGAGGTGCTTCTTACTATAGTTTTCTTAGTACTAATCACTCCTGAAACTTTGGAGATAGCTTTACTATTGATTCGAATCAAATCAAATATTTGAATACTTGATTTGAATTTGATCAAATCGAATCAAACATTGATTTGGATTTGATCAAATCAAATCAAATATTCAAATATCAAATCGAATTGCAAAACCTTAGTAATTACAATAGTGATTATTACTAAGTTTTTTAGCAAAACTAAAACTACAGTGTTATTTTACTAAGATTTCTTAGTAAAAACTAAAACTGTATAGTTGTTTTACTAAATTCTCTTAGTAAAAATTTATCTATTACTAAACTTACTTGTAAAAGCTATTTTTAAAATTTTTTAGTGCTTATTATTAATAATAATTTTCTTAATTAAATCATTAGAATAACTTTATTTTAATATATTATTATACAGTGACTTCTATAATTTTATATCACTTAATTTAAAATTTTTAAATTATAATATTGTTAAATCTATTTATCATACAATAAAAAAATTTTTATTAATTATTAAACCTTAGACTTTCTTTATTATTTATTAAAATTTAATTTGCATATTATTGATTTTTTTAAAAAAAAAATCTTGAATCACCAAAACTTTGCAATGTAATACTTTTGGCATATATCAAAAAAAAAATTTTGTTTACATATTTTTTAATAAAATTTCTAACTAACCCTATTTGAATATTTTTAAAAATCCAATCATCACTTCATATATCTTCTATCAGCCATAAGAACATCTTTAACCTGTTGTGGCATTGTATTAATTAATTTTAAACAAACATCAACATCAATCTGATTCCATACTAGTTGAATCTTATTCCACAAATCTTCTGTACTAGTAATATTATCAGGAAGCTGTCGCAAATGACGATCAACTTTATTCCGCAAATGTTCAATGAGTTTAAGTCTGGCGATTATGCTAGCTAATCCAAAACCTCAACATAATTGTTATCAAACCATTTGATTGTCTTATTAGCTGTATGCTTTGGATCATTATTCTATTAGAAAATAATATCATTTACAGTTAAATCACATGCGCTAAGAGTTTCAAAAAACTCATCTTTTAAAATGTTTCGATATAAGTCTCCATTTATTCTTCCATCAATTTTACAGTATAATCCCACATCAAATGTATCTATACAATCCCATATCATCACAGAACCCTACCAAACTTAACAGTTAGTTTAATATATTGTGACTGCAAAGGTAAATTTGGATTCTTCCAACACCATTTCCTACCATCTGAACCAAAAATTATAAATTTACTTTATCTGACCACACCACCCTTTTCCAATCTTCTATAGTCCAATCACAGTACTTTTTAGCAAACTTTTTTCGAGCAATTCTATGTCTCTTTAAGAGCAATGGTTTTTTTTAACTCTAGCTAAAAAAACTTCCCTTTTTAATGAATGCTGAATTGTATTTGAAGATATATTAATGTTTTAATTAGAAATTAAACTTTTTTGGATTTGAATAGCATTAGAATAATCATCCGACTTTATAAGTTTTGCAATATTTCTATCATAATGCTCTGTAAGAATTCTAGGGCAGCCTGGTTTTGGAATAACATCAAGACTACCAGTTTTTTCTTTCCTTTGTTTGATTCTTATTACAGAAGAATGACTAACATTTTCACAAAAAGCTACTGAACGACTTGAATATCTCTCCTGAAGAAGGATAATGATACATTCCCTTTAATAATGTGATATTGCCTTTATTATAAAACAAAAAAATTCTGTGGGATAGTAATACAAAGTGATTACAAATTAGGATTATTTATATTTATTAAAGCGCATCTCACAAGCATCAGTTGATCAATTTTTTAATTTAGTGCATAAATATTGTTTCACAAAAAAAATACACAACTTAAAAATTTTGTAAAAAGCCACAAATTAAATGCTAATCAAGTTTTATATTTATTAAAAATAAAGTTACAACTTTAAAGTTAGTTAAATTTTAAAATTAGTCAATCACTTCAATTTTGCAGAATTATGATTTAAAAAAATTAAACAGAGTAATGCAATAATTATAGAAGTTACTATATATTAAAAAAATTTTTATATTTGATTCAATTTGATTCAATTTGATTTTATTCAATCAGATATTTAGTTCAATCAATTCAATTTAATTAAATATTCAATTTAAAAAAATCAAATTAAATTTAAATTGCTTCAATATTTGATTTAATTCAATTTTGAAGAATCCTAATTATAGTTATTTATTTAAAAAAAAATAATAGATTAAAAAACCTTCTAATCTGATAATTTGTTAAAATCAAAAAAAAACTAATAAAATTATAAAGATAATCCAACACTTTCATTTAGTATTTTAAAAAAAATAAAAAAAATAAAAATAAAACTGCACAAATAAAAAACAAGAAAATTAATAAATAAAAAAATTATTATTGAATTTTAACATTAACAATTTTAAATTAAAAAAAAATTATTGGATTTTATTTTAATAATAAAAAATAAAATTTTATTCAAATTAAAATAAAAAAAAAGTAAAAATAAAAAATAAAATTCAAAAATTAATTAATTTAAAAATCTATTATTAAAACAAATCAATAAAAAATATTTCTTTCTACTCTACTATTTAAAATAATTAAAAATTAATAATATTTCAAAAATAATAAAAATAACTCTTCTATTTATTTAGAAACTTTATAAAAAATTTAAAAAAAGCTATGATAAAATAAAAAAAGCAATAAAAATTAATAAAATAAATAAGCAAATTTATTAACAGATTTTTAGTATTATTAGTTTTTAAAATAAAAAAAATTGTTTATTTTATTAAAATAAAAATTGCAATAATACAAATTAATAAAAAGTGTTTTATTCAGTCAGTTAAAATAAATAAAAAAGTAAAAATTCTCTTCTAAAAAAAATAATAAAATAATGTTAAATTTAATAAAAATAAAGAATTTAAAAAAATTAATTAAAAAAAAACTAAAAATATTTTTTGATTTTGAAAAAAAAATAATTTTGAAAATAATTTTTAAATAAATCAAATAATAAATAAATTAAATAATGATATAAAAATAATAATAAAAATTAAAAATATTAGATAAATTAAAATAACTTATTAATTATTGATATATATGATTTTTAATTTTTATATAATTATTTTTAGGTTATAAAAAAAAAATATAGTAGGTTGTAAATAAGTAAACAAAAAATAATGAGTTTTAATTTAAACAAAAATAAATTAAAACAAATTGAATAAATAAAATCAAAATTAAAATAATAAAAATAACTAATATATAAAAAATTTCACATTAAAATATAAAAAATAATATATTTTTTTTAAATAAATAAAAAATAGTTATATTACAGCTAATTTTATAATTTGTAGACCACTAATAAATTGTGACTGAATGTGACTGAAAATATTTTATAATAATAATTAATAAATTATTGTAGCTAAATATGATTGAAAAATTATTAATGGTCTATGAATTATGAAAATAGCTGTAATTAAAATAATAAAATAAATAATTAGTGTAAAAATTACAACACATTAAAAAATAAAAAAATTTAGCAAAAAAAAAAATTCATATTATATTAAAAATAAAAAAATATAATAAAAAAATATTAAAATTAATGATTACTTTACAGTTTATATAAGATTGATTAGTATTTTATCATATACAATACAGTAATGGTAAAATCCTAATCAATCATATATTATTTATTATTAAATTAAAGGTTTGAATTGGATTAAAATTAAAGTTAAAATTAGGATTAATTAAAATTAGTATTAATGATTAGGATTAGTTAGGGTTATAATTAAAATTAAAGTTAAGGTTAAAGTTTAGATTAAAGTTATATTACAGCTAGTTTCATGATTTATAGACCATTAATAATTTTTCAGTCATATTCAGTCGCAATATTTTATTAGTAATTTTATTATAAAATATTTTCAATCGCATTCAGTCGCAATTTATTAGTGATCTATGAATTATGAAATCAGCTGTAATTTAGATTTTTTATCGATTAATACTAATGATAAGTTAGAATTATATTTAGGTTTATATCTTTTTATTAATAAATATAAATTATGAATTAATGTATGATTTTAAAATATTTAAATATTAATAATTTATATTTATTTTTTAATATTTTTATTATAATTAAAATATTCTTTAATTTTTACATTTCATTATGTTAGCAAACTTCTAATATTATTTAAATAGAATTGTTAGTCTTACTTATATAAAATACAAGTTCTTTTACTATAAAAAGTAGATATTCTAGATACTTATCATAATTTTCTAAGCTTATATAGGAAATTTCTTTAAATTATAGAAAATTTATTAATAAATTACCAGAAATTTTCTGATCATAGGCTGGATATTTCAAAAATTTTACTGGTTAATGAAAATTTTAGAATTATAATATGTTATAAATTTTAAATTTGGCATTTATTAATAATTTTATAAAATAGTAATTTATTAAATAAAACAATTTTTATTAAAAAAAATAAATCTAAGTAATTAAAAAAAATAAAGCTTGAATAAATAAAAAATTTATTTAGACTACTAACAAATAAATAAAAAAATATAAATTAATTAAAAAAGTTTTTTATTTACACTAACAATTTGTTAAAAAAAATAAAAAATTAAAAAAAAAAATAAAAAAATAATAAAAATAAATTTTTTATCTAATAATTTAGTAAAAAATATAAAAAAAAATGATATTATAATAAAAAAAAAGCAAAAAAATTATTGTCAGATTTTAATATTACTAGGTATTAAATTAAAAATAAAAAAATTTGTAAAAAAAAAAATAAAAATTAATAATAAATTATAAATATAAATAAATATTGATTAGTAATAATAATAGGTTTTAACTAAAATATAACAGGTTGTTTGTAAATTAAGTCTTAGTAATTAAAAAAATAAATAAATTTAGCATTTTAAAAATAAATTATCATACTCCCCCATATGATATTATCGATCTTAAATTTAGTTATTTTTATAAAAATAATAAAATAACTATTATTTAAACAATAATTAGTCAAAAAAAGTAAATTTACATATATAAATTTTTAATAATTAAAATAAACTTTATTTAAAGCATTTATAGTAATAAGTGATATAAAATTGCAATACAAATAATCACATTAATCTAAATATATTATTTATTAGAATTAGTGTTAAAAATGACAACTGAATTGATAAAAACTTTATTAGATATTAAAGTCGAAATTACATCTTTTAAATTTTGGTTTGATTTTCTTGAACTTTATTTAATTCTTGCAATGAATTTCAAGTAACTTCATTAATTAGATTAATAATTTTTCGCTTTTGTCTAAATAAATTATTAAATAGGATAAATAAATAAATATAAAATGCAATTGTAAATTAATGTTTGCATACCATTAAACAATGATTTAGCAATGTTAAAATTACCCCAAAATGGTATAGGTAAATCTATTTCTAATAAGAAAAAGTTTAATTTACTATAATTAACAAGTTTTCTAATAAAAATTTCGTGATAATAATAACTTGCCTATTTGATTCTTGTTATTTTTGTTAAATCCAAATGCTTCAGCAATATTTGCAGCATTATTATATTGAATTTCAATGCCTGAACGTTCATAACTAGCAAGTTCTTGTTTTGTTTTATATCTTGTACTTGCCATATATTCAGAATTTGAAAATTCACAGTATTTCAATATTTGTACTAATGTCTTACGACCAGAATGATTGCTAATTTTATGATTATCCATGTCCAACTCAGTTAAAGTAATAATATTTTTCATGAATTTTTTAATTTTTTTTTCAGATACATATTTTCTATAATACCATTATCTATTAAAGTCAACTGTAGAAATATAAAATACTAAAATATTAGCACTAGATTCAAATTAAAATGTTAAAATTCTTAATTTATACAATACCTTCATTAATATTATACGGTTTTAAATAAAAATGTGAATCAGCTTGAGTTGGCTGTTTAGTAAAGTAATATTCATATGTTTTAGTGATACCAGAAATCTCAGGAATATATAATTTATCACCTTGAGAATCAATATTATTAGTACTATATTGATTGGTCATTGATTTATAAAGAATAACATCAAATCCCTTATATTTGTCTTTTCTGTGTATGAAACTATTAAATTGCTAATTAAAATGTTTACCACCTTTTAATCCTAAGAGAATGGCATTGAAAAAAAAATACAATACAATAAACTTGTAGGATTTTTACCAGACATTGTTGGGTGATCGATAATCATAAGAAGTTCTTCTTCAGTAAAACCCTCAGATCCATTACATTCTCCAAGCCCTTGATTTGCAAGATTTTTGACCTTACCTTTAAAAACTTGCTATAATCTATAAATCTTTTCTTTATTCATAATGTTAATAGGCTTTTGAAGAACAGATTTGTTATTTAAGTAGTGATTTATTGCAAAAAGACAATTATTAACTGAAGAAACATGATATTCAGAACTATCTTGTTTTTTCATTGCAAAGATGAAGTTACAAAGTTATTCTTTTAATTAATCTTTTATATTCACCTTCGCAATTAATCTTAATATTTAATATTTAACCTAAACTTTTCTAGATCTCGCATCCAAGTTGAAGTTGAATAGTCAGTATTTTTACATCAGCTACTGTTAATTAGCCTAAAGAATAATTTATAAAATAAAATATAAGTTAAATATACATATAATAATAAAAATAATGCTATACTTGCCTTTCAAAACTTTTTAGAAGGTCATTTATCAGGTTCTTTATCTATCATTTTTTAATATATAAAGTTCTGATGTTCTTAAGAGTGAAGAAAAGAGACTTATTAAAAAAAATAATTGAGAGAAAAAGAAAAGTGTAGAAAAAGATATTAACAAGAGAAAAAAAAAATGAAACAATGCTTAAAGAGTTTATTAAAAAGCTTACATAATCTTGATATCATAATATCACACGATAATATCGTTATAGTGCTTGTGCTAATAAAGGTCTCAATTATTAACCAATGCTTACATTCTGATTAAAAGTATTTGGCCACTACGTGACCAAATCCTATTCAATTATCTGTTAGCATTGATTAATAATTAAGATATTAATCGTTACAAGCACTATAATTTATAAATAAAATAAAAATTATTTAAATTATAAGATCTAACCATTAAAAAATTAAATAAAAATTAAATAAAAAAAAAAATAGAAATTAATTAAAAAATGTTACTATTAAATAAAAAAAAATTTTTTTAAAATAAAATATATATATAAAAAAAAAATTATAATTATAATTTGCAATAAATTATATAGGATTAAATAGGATTTTATTATGATATAGTAAAATTCTAATTAACTATATGGGAGACGATCAGTAGAAAAGGAAGAAATCCAAATTTAGTTAAAATTTATATTATTAGACCATTTGGTTGATCTCAGTTATGTATACAAAATTAGCTTAATAATTAAAATTAACAAAAATTTTGGATTTTCTTCTTTTCTACTGACCATCTCCTATATATCAAACTATTTATTAAATATCAAAAGTTTGGATTGTGTTGGAGTCAAAATTAGAATTAATTAGGAATTAGGATTAATTAGGATTGAATTAAGATATTTAATTAGATTAGAGTTCTGAATAAATCAGGTTGAGTGAGTTTTTGTCAAATTCAACTCAACTCGAAAAAATTAAGTTAAATTGAGTTGAATCAAAAAAATTTTTAAACTTCAACTTGACTCAACTCAAGTTATTTGTTCTGATTGAACAATAAATTATCATTCTAAAGGAATGATAAAAGAATTGTTCTGATAGAATGAAAAAAAGAATCATTCTAAAGAAATGATAAATAAAATTATTTTGATAGAATAATAATGCATGATTTTAAAGAAACGATAGAAGAATCATTTTGATAGAATGATAAAATATCATTTTAAGGAACGATAAATAACATTATTCCAATGGAATGATTAAATATCATTTTATTAGAACAATAAATAAAATCATTCTGATAAAAAGATAGTGCATCATTTTAAAGGATTAATAGAAAGAATCATTCTAATAGAATGATAAAATATCATTCTAAAGAATGATAGAAGAATCATTTTGATAGAATGATAAAGCATTATTTTAAAGGAATAATAAAGAATCATTCTAATAGAATGATGAATAAATGATTATTCTTTTTAGAATGATAATAAAATCATTTCTTAAGAATGATATAAATCATTCTTTTTAAAATGATATTAGTGATAGTCTTATTATAACTCACAATATTGCGTCAAATATAATTGATAAATGGTAATCTTAACAATCACGATTCTCAACTTTCTACCATTTCTCTAATTTCTCTAATTTTATAATTTCTTTAGCAATCTTTAATTTCATACATTTCTCTAATATATTTAATTTCTTTATTTTATTATATTTTTTATATTTCTTTACTATATTAAATATCTATTTCATATTGATGTATTTTATATAAATATTTTGTATTTTTACCTCAATAAATAGCAGAATCGCTACAATTCTCTAATAAATCAATAACATTTTATCTCTTAAAACTTATCTTTGCTCATAAAATAATTCATTCTTCTTTAAATTTATATAAGTAAAAACAACCTGATACTTTAATTTAATTATTTGTGTTTATTTCTTCTATAGTTTAGACGCATTTAAACTTTCTGCTAACAAATAATTTTTGTTAACTTAATGATGAACAGTTTAAGCTTAACAATAATAATAAAATAATTCTTTTAGAATGATAATAAATCATTCTTTTTGGAATAATAATAAAATCATTCCTTTATAATGATAATAAATCATTCTTTTTGAAATGATAATAAATCGTTCTTTTTGGAATGATAATAAAATCGTTCCTTAAGAATGATAATAAATCTTTTTTTTTAGAACAATAATAAAATCATTTCTTAAGAATGATTCTTTCTATCATTCCTTCAAATAATGCATTATCATTATATTGGAATGATTCTTTCTATTGTTTCTTTAAAATAATGCATTATCATTCTATCAGAATGAAACTTTTATTATTTTTTTAGAACTATATATCATTCTATCTGAATGATTTTTTTTATACTTCCTTTAAAAAAATTTTATTTAATTTTTACTTAAATTCAGCTTAACTTTAGATTCAAATTTTACTTGACTTTAGGCTTGATTTTGTGTTTAAGTTTTGCTTAACTTTAGACTCGAGTTTATTTGAAACTCAATTTAAGTTAAACAAATCAAATTATTTTTGATTTGATTCAATTCAACTCAACTCAACTCAACTTATTTGACTTAAAAGAGGTTTAGCTCATTTGGAACTTTAGATTAGATTATTAATTAATCTAATGAGTTAAGATTAGATTAGGATTATGTTGGTTTACTAATCTACATTAATTACAAATAAAGATATGATTTTATATTTTAGTTTTATATTTATTTATATTTTATAAATAAATTATAAAATAAATTGAATTTTCATATTATGTTAGTAAATCTTAGAGATATCATTCAAGTAGATTATTAGTTATTCCTGTATTCTACTTTATTTATTTTGATGTCAACTTATTATTATTATTTTTCATAATTTACTTATTATATAAATAAAAAATTCTAAGGCTTAATTAATGAGAATATAAACTTTAGTTTGAATAATACTACCTTAGCAAACATTTTTCATGTAAAGTTATTTTGATAAGAAATTACAATATTTTGAATAAATTTAATTTGATTAAATAATCCAAAATATTTCTATTCTATTACTATATACTGTAAATAAAACTTTGCAATACACAATTCAAAAAATTATTTCATTATAATTTTATTTAGTATAACTTCATGAGTTATTAAAGATTACTTTAGTAAGTAATGTATAATTTTATCATAAAGTATTAAATAATCAATTATTCATTGTTTACTATGAATTATAAAATTATCATATGGAAGATTTGCTAGGAAAATGCGTTCTAAGAATACTTTAATAAAATTATAATTTTATTGTATTTTAATTTTTGATGAAATTAAATTAAAATGCTAAATTTTAGTAAAAAAAATATTAGAATCACATTTTTCTAGCAAATAATTTTCACTAAATCAATTTATATAATAAATGAGCAAAAAGTAATCTAATAATAAACAAGAAATAGATAATAATCATAATTGGAAAGTAACAACAAAATAAATTTAATGAAAGTAAATTTAATTTTTTTATCATTATCAGTCAAAATGTATGTGATTATATCAAAGTTATTTTATTTAGAAAGTCTTTAATCACTATGCATATTTAATTATAAATGTATACATTCTTGTATATATATTTAATAATTATTCTTATTTATATAATAAAATAATAGTAATATAATATTTTAAAAGTATATTTTTTATATAATTAATAGCTTATCTATAATATCATGATCATAGTTTAACTAAACTCTCTTCATGACAAATTACTTTATAGTCAAATTATAATAATAATATACAGCAGTGTAATTATTTTAATAATGTTATGACAAATACTTAATTTGTAATTTACTGATTATGTGTAATATTTTTATATCTGATTTTCAGAGGGATTTTACTATTTATATAAATGATTATCATATACTAAAAATAATGTACTATTAAAATTTTTTCTAGAATAATTCAAATCTGCTGAAAATGTATATGTTAATAATAAAATGAAATATTTTACGAATAGAGAAAAAACTATTTATATGTGTTTATATGTTTTATTTTAGATATCTGTGGATTTCAGTAATAATATTATATATAAAACTAAAATAATTTCACTTTGCAAATGACCTGTAAATTGATTTATTATACTTGTAAGTTTTATTAAATTGTTTTTTGCTCAAAATATACTTGTTTTTATTTCAGAATATTTATAATATTTGCTAATTTTTTCTTGATATTTTAAAGTTATAACTGTTATTTTACGTTTTCAAGCTACAAAATATCTACTAGTCCAGTTTTCAATTATTTCTACTTTTAGTATTATTTCAGAATCTAACTTCTCACTATCTGCTATATGAAGGAGTTTTAATAACATATCATTAGCTAAATATTGATTACTTTTATCAGCATTATCTGCATGAAAAAAACCTTATAATAATGCAATAATCTTTTTTTGCCATTTTTCCTCTGCTTTTTTTTCCAAACTTTTGATTTGCATTTAATGCCTATCTAAATACAAGTTAAAAATCTATGTTAACACTATAAATAAATCAATTAGATTATTATTTTATATATGATTCAGTATAAAATAAATAAGATGGATTTTTTACGTAAAATTATTTTTTATATTTATAATTTTATTGTTAATTTGTTCTAAAATTTCATTAGATGTATTTATTTGTGTATGTTTATGATTAGTATCTAAAATTGAATAATTTAATAATTATTTTATAAAATAATTTTAAAATAAATTAAAAACAAATCATCAGAATTCAGCATTGGTATAATCCATAAAAATTGTGATACAGAAGATGTAGAAATTATAGGAGTTAGTTTATTATTTTTGTTTTTGATGACTTTTGTATTTATATTGAAAAATAATTAGTAAAACTGCCTATATGTAATAAAGTACATGCTTGTATTAAATCTGCAAATGATCTATCTATTGACTATTTTCAATTATTCATATTAGATATTTCAACTAATGCTTATATTATTTTACTAGAATATTCGCAATTAGGATTTAGTTTTTATATTGATATATTACACAAGTTTTTGATTAAATTTTCTATATCACTTATATCATTACCTTCTTGTATTTCAAATCTAATTCTAACATATTTTTTCATAACATGTGCAATTTTTATGAAATTATTACTATTATTAGTATTAAAAAAATACTAATAATCAATAATGAATTTAGATCTGATCTGTATATGATAAGAATAGATAGCTGTATCTTTCTAGGTTTTAAAAAAATTTAACCTCTTATTTTAATATTATATCAATCCTTCAAATGTACTATTAATGGTACATTTTACTATTGTGATAATAGGGTCTATTATTTGAGATTAATTTAACATATTTTGGTTTTAAGTATATCATCAAATACTGCATAAAGTGATAAGGTGGTAAACTATACATCTTACCTGGATCTGCTGATCAATGATTAAATGTAGTAACATTTAGTTTTTCATCATTGTTTGATTTGGTATACATCAATATAAAATGCAAAGTCTAGCCTTTTTTTAAAAAAATTCAGAATTAGATTTTCATGCTAATTTTAGTAAGATACACATTTTGTAATTAACAATAAGTATATCTTTATTATTATCTAATTCTATTAAACCTATGCATTAAGATATACTTTTTACGTTTGATATGCAAAATAGTAAAGTATTTTTCTTTTTTATTATCTATAAGTTGTTTTTTTTCAAGTGAAATAATAGATTCTAATTCATCAAAAAAATAATAAAGCTTTAAATAATGATAATATGGGAGCTTTGCAATAGAAAGGGAGGAAACTCTAAAAAAATTAAAATTTTACTTTTTAAGCTAATTATGATTT
>CAMKVN010002514.1:0-13305 GCA_946474995.1 Funneliformis geosporum
TATCGATTCAATTTAAAATCTACATCATTCCAATTATTCACAATGGTATGAAAATTATTCATCAATTTAGACCTAGTACAACGTACAATCCCATCAAAATCAAAAAAATTGCAATAACTGAAGTAATCAAATAAGGGATTTTTATGTGTAGTTGGAAGTAAACCAATTAATTTACTTATTGGAAAGTTTTGGGTTTCTTTTAATAGAAATGGAATAACGACATCAAATAATTTATCGCCATTGACGAACTTCCAAGGATCTCTCCATAATATTGGTATAGCAGCTTCACACCAAAGTCTATTAACAAGCGCACATGAATGAATTGTTTTCCTGTGTATAAAAAATTGATAATTATTTATTTTTATATCAATGTTTACAAAATTTTCAAAAATAATGTAAAGTATGTCTTTGTTAAGGGCTGGCATTTTTTTTTTTTTTTTTTTAGGTTATAGCAAAATTGTAAATTCTTACCCTTTTTATTACATTTATTTCCTATTTATTTTTAGTAAATGACGTGTGTTTCAATAGAAACTTGAAACTGTCTGATATCTATTTTATTTTTGATTTTATATATTTAATATTATTTGATGTTTCATTAATTTATCTTGTGCATTTGTTGTTTTGTTACAATATTTAAGCCCATATTTTCCTTTTTGGTATTTATGTTTAAATATAAGTTTTAAACAAAGATCAACGAAAATATTTTATCTTTCAGGACTTAATTCCGGTTTGCAATCTTTTTTTTAATGTTTCGCTTATTCTTTTTCAAAAAAGGGGACATTTTTACATAATTTCAAAGTTTCCATGTATTCTTAGATTCTTGGATAGAATTACCGAAGTTAGGTTATAATGACTTTACTAAAGAAAAAGTGAAACAGCTCCGTTTCACGTTGTAATCATTCTTTTCTTTCTAGTACAAAGTCCTGTCGTTGTTTTAAAATAAAAAAAAGGATTTCTTGAAAATGGAAAATGATACGTAACATTTTGGATTTGCAAGATACTACGCTTCTCAAAGGTCGAGTCGATCATTTGTCGGTAAATTTTTGATTCGTTCCAAACGATTCGATGAAGTGATACATATTTTACTTTGAAAGGCATGATTGTTTTCTTAAGTATTCTTTAAAAATTCTAAAAAGAGCTTATTGACTTAGTGGCACAACATTTTAAGTATTGTCGAACCTTTTTTTTTTTTTTTTTTGAAGGAAATTAATCCCAGCCCATTTTACCTTGTTTCATAAACCTTGACAAACCTCCTTTTTGTGATTAAATATTTAGTATATCGACCATTTTCTGATGTTGAATAATTTATTAAATTAAAAACAATCATCATGATATCAATAATTGATAGTCTTTTGGACTGGCATGGCATTTTGCGCTTATTGATGACTTAAAATAATAAACGTCCAAATATTTTCTGCACGTTTCTTCTAATAGACTTCAAAAAGCTTTTTTCCAAAATTTTTTATCTTTTAACTTTATTGACATGAATATGCTTTGTTAATAAAGCAAGTATCATTTTTATTATTAAAAAATTTTTTATTTGAAATATATGTATATGTTACAAAGCTAATTTTTCTTTAAAACAAACGTTTAGATGTATATATAATCTTTGAAAGAAATAATTCGCGGTTAGTTAATCTAACTAAACTATATATAGCAGAGATAAGTGAAGGATACTTTTCATATCGAATGATATAATATTTCTATTTTTAACGAAATTGACCTCTTATGTTCGTACTCGTGGACATTAAACACAAAACAATCTACTCTTTGCGCGTTTCAACTGTTCTATATATTCTGGTATGTATTTAATCTTTTGTTTATAAATTTCATAAATATCATTGATTGATTCAATAATGGAAGTTGAGGATTGCGTAGGTGATGCATTAAGTGGGTTGTCGTAATAGATCTTTAAAAAGGCTATGTCCTTGAAACACATAAAAGCCAAGTCGGATTCATTTCCATACGTCATTAGGATGAATTCATAAACCTTTGGTGAGAGTATAAGGGATTTCCTTCTAGATCTAAATTCGAAATCATTAACATTTTCATTATTAAAAATTTCCTCAACAATTTGCTTGATGATTACTTCATGTTGATCGGTTTTTGATTTGAGAAAATTTAAAATCGTTAATTTTTTAAGACACCTTATGGTCTTAAATGCTTCTTCAAAGAGCCCGGAAACGAAAGAAAATGTCGTCTCTCCAGTTCTGATTGTAGTAAATGCGATCCATAGGATTTCTCCTATATCGTCTAATCTATGTTCAAACATTTGAAGGATGTCAATTATGACCTTTTTGTTTAAATTGAAACCAATATCCATCAGATCTTTAAGACGCATTATTACGTTTTCAACGGATGGACAAATCCATCCTTGCATTGGGGATGGCGGAAAAAGTATGAGCAATATCCCTTCTAAGACAAGTTCATTAACGTCGTTACAGATACCTTCGTACCCTATTTCCTTCCACCATCCTACTATTCGTGGTTCAATAAGTATAGCTCTCGCAATAATGTTTAGTTGTCTATTATTTTCATATCCATCCTTGGGTGGGTATTCTTCGATAACTTTTTGATAATTGTGGGGATCGATGTCGCATTTTAAATTATATGGACTTGGACGGGGTGGGAATGGGACAAATCTTTTCACTAAAATCAGATCTTTGATGCGTTTAAAATGTAATTCCAATACCTTAGATGCATAATTAATTACATGAGGACCCGCTGAAAAGTAATGAAACAATTCAATGTCATTCCCTTTCATATGACAAAAATTATTAAATTGCGTTTCTCCTTCTTCGAGTAAATAAAGGAATACTTCTAATGGCAAATCGCCTGCCCATGGTTTTCTGAAGTTTTGTTGTTCTAAACGAATTCCATTAACATTAACATTATTTTTAATCTTAAATTCAATTAATGTCAGATCATATCTCCCATAATGTACTAGTAATTTTTGAACCATATATCTTGAAAAATTCGCTTTTTTTGAGAATAAATTTTGACACACATTCTTGTCGATAAAAGTCGGTCCCAACCTTATGCCGTGAAAGAACGCATGGGCTTTTCCGTATTTTTGTATTAACCATTCGGTTTTGGTATAAGGATCTTTTGCGATTTTCGACCAATCCTTGCAGCTTAATATCAAGTTTAATGGAGAAGTGACGTATTTGAAAATATTTATTTTAATAATGACTTCAATGCTTTGATATGTAAGGCTAAACATGTTTATTTTTTTTTAAATTTTAATGCGGAAAAAGGAATATATGACATATAGATAATGTTTTAAGTCAGTTGTGAAAAAAGGTGATTCGAATTTCGACCATTTATATATAAAAAAAATTGGGAGACTGAATGTATGAATTTTATCGCAAAACTGTTCGATCTTGACGATTAAACCAAATATTTTTTGTAATACATAATTAATTATTTCATTCATTCACTTCTAAATAAATTCGAAGCACAAGCTCGGTGACAAGACAGGTAACTTCCTGTTAAATTCGACATAAAGGGTTAATTTTACTAAAAAAAAAAGTTCTTTCAAACCTTTCAAGCTCTCCATTTTTAGTTAATTTTTGCTTGGCGTAAAACTATCATGTATATTTGTTCTCACATATTTTTTTAATAGATAGATCAAACAATGTTTCCTTTTGAAATTTAATAAAAATGGGGGTTTTTTAAAACGGGCGTAATTCTTGCATACTTTATCAGTATTTTCATTCACTTTAAAATTACGGAATTCAAGTCCGGTTTGATAAATTTTTTTTTTTTTAAGGATTCTTGTGCATTTTAAAAAGAAGTTCACACAGCGCTTCTTTTTTTTTTTTTTTTTTTTTTTTTTTTTTTTTACAAAAATGGTTAAGTTCAGCCTTCAGTTATCTTTTGTATTTTTTTTATTCATTGTTTTAATAAATAGACCTTATTTCAAGCGACCATTGGCCGCTTTGTCGGAAAATTGTTAATTGGTTTTCTTTGGTTCTATTATTATATATATATTACACTGACTATCCTCTTTTTAGTAAGATTAAAATCTTTGAAATACGCCATTTGCATTCCTTTCATTCCTTTCCTTTTATGATATATTAAAATAAGAAACTCATTGTAAAGCCATTTATACTATATCACGAAAAAACCCTAGTCTAAAATAGAAAAAAGATTTTTAATGGTAAATAATACATATAAAAAGTTTTTATTTTTTGTTATTTAACGTTAATTTATCGACTTATGGGCGTAATAAACATGCGGTGTTTCGAAACTATTTTTTATTGAAACGATTCTATGTTAGACATAATTCATTACGAAGCCAATTTCAAAAGTTTGACTTACTGGTTAAATATATCTCGATAACGTTAATTTATCGAATTTGTTTCTAATTATCTTTTACAGAATTATGATTTATACTACAAAAAGATCTCTTCCATATTAGTTAGGTTTTTGGTTTACCTTAAATATGAACGAATAATTGTTTCAAGGGTCGGTTTTTTTATTGTAGTATAAATAATTATTAATAAATATACAATGTAAATGGATGAAAACCACCATTCAAATTCTTACTGATAAGAGATATGCAGAACGATGTACATTTTTTATGGAACGATTGAAGTCTAATAAATAAAATGCAACATAAAAAAGAATACAGAATAAAAGGTTTAACACATGAGACATGAGAAGTAATATGACTAAAAAAGGTGATCCTAAAAGTAATCACCTAAAAAAAAAAATCCAAGAATAAAAGAATGGAGTACGTCATCCCATCTCTAGCCAATAATAAATTTTCCGGAAAATCTAATCATGATGTTTTTCTATTTACTTCATTTATGATGGCCAAACTCCGAACTCAATTATTGTGTCTAAATTGTTAAAAACCGAATAATTAGATCATTTGGCGTATTCATGATTTCATGGTGCGCGCCTTCTGTTGGCGTATATATCCTTTTGAAACTTTTATCATGTTACGCGTTAAAATTCAGTAGAACATAACACAAACTTACCAATCTGCTACTTCATAATTTCTTTCCGTTGGAGTTAAAAGATTTTGACCAAAATGAAATAGGTTTTCCATTTTGTTGTAACACTGCTCCCATCCCATACCGTTGCGAAGCATCAGTAAAGAGTTCGAAAGGTAGGGTCCAATCGGGTCGTCCTATCGTTGGTAAGGCTTCACCCAGCATCGAAGGCTCAGAAAAAAAATAAAATAAAAAAAATCGTTAAAAAGAACTATCTTCTTTCATGATGAATTTACCCTATGAAAAAAGGACGTACTGATGTTTTTCAGATAACCGAGTGTTTTTTCGTACGCACCTATACGTATATTATATTATCACCTAATAGTAGGTATTTATTTTTTTTCTTTTCAATATGTATAACTTATACGCGTTATTTATTTATTTTATAATATCCATCTTGTACAGATCGTTTGTGCTTTCCAATTTTTTTTTTTTTTTTGTTTATAGAATCCTTCGTTCATCAAAATATTTTTTATGTTTATTCAATATCTGTGCTGCGCACGGAATATAATTTATTATAATTTTTGTATTTCTAATAAAAAATAAAATCTCGCATTTCTGTCCTATCTATGAATGGATCAACAAGTATATTGACCTTCTTTGCGAATTTCAGTAATTTGGCCCGATATTCTTTGGCCAAAATTAAAAACCTGTGCTAATTTGTAAAAAAAAAATATAATTTTTGAAAATTTATTTACTCAAAATCAAATGAAAATATTACTAGACTTTACAAATGTCAATGTTCAGTAAGGCCCCTTGCGAAGAGTATGCTGTTTGTTCTGTTAAGCAATGCAGAAGTTACAGCTCTTTTGAAAATTTCATTCTTGGAGAAGTAAATATTCTATTTCGTTGAAAAGTCATATAAATGCTTAATGAAATCTTTGTATAATACTAATTCTGAATCAAAATCTACCACTGGACATTTAGAAGACTTAAAATTTGCACCGGAATTTGGCTTATTGTTAGATTGACAATACTTCATAAAGCACTTGGGTAGTGTGTTTAATGTCACTTGATCAGTAGGATCATATAAAAGAGAAGGTAATGAAATAATGCTAATATATATTTTAGTTTATTGTCATATTTCTTAAATTTCTGAACTTTATTATTATAATATAAGACCTATTGGTTTTGCTTTAATGCATTGCATTATAGTAAATACTCATCCCAATTGCTGGAATTTTCATTTTAGAATCTGGAGCTGAAATACGAAAATTGGTTTATTAATATAAGATTACATCGTCTTTATTCGGATCAACATCTATTGTTATCTCTCGTGCAACTAAATGGATCCATATTTAGTATTGGCTTTTCAGTATTGATCTGGTAGGTGTTTAGATCGCGTCGCGTCTAGTTGTATCGAGGAACAGCATGATTTATGCGCATATTTATTAATATATTTTACACAGTAAATTTGATCAATAGTATATACATTGATCTAATGTCGTGTATCGTTAAGGATACTTCTATCATGTGTTCCTGAACTTTTTCGCGAATCATTATCCAAATGGCTTTTGCGTAAGGATGATGTTGAACTTTTAAAGAAGTTTGATCAAGTTGTGTCCGACCATCCAAACTTTTCCCTTGTCGAACCCTTTCAACTCTGACAATTATTTGTTAACCAGCTAATTATTAATTAAATCAGGTGCATAAGCTGGAAAATATCAATATGTTAACTATAGAATCAAATCTTCTTTTTAATATTGCAAGAATGCAGCTTCATCAAGATAATGATAGGGAACCATATAAACAAGAAAAGAAATCAAGACAGTTACAAATATAACAAAGACAAGAATATGAATAGATGCATTTACAATTACAATTACTGCTACATTTTCAACAACATCAGCAGCAACAACAGCACCAGCAACAGTTATATTGCAGCAGCAATAGCAAAAAAAAATAAATATATATTACAAGATCAACAAGAATACTGTAATAGCATCAGCATCAACATCGTCAATAACAATTGCTACAACAACACCAACCACTATTATTACCTATCGTTTTGACCTATACCAAGATGATGATGTTTTGAAAGAAGTGCTCGCTTATTCAAATTTAGGACATCATTGTCCCCAACAGATAAACTAGTAAATCTACTTCCGCACATTCAAATATTTACATTGGCAGTGTTTTTTTTGTGAAAGCAATTCTTGGGTTGCAAGTTGTTTCTCTGGTACAGGAATAAATGCTGAACCAAGAAATGTAGCGCTCGAGCAATATAATGATTGTGCCGTGATCCAAGTGGTAATATTCAAGGTATTTTTAAAAAATTTTTATTATTTTAGCTGTTGTTTAATGTTTTACACAGTAATGATCATTTCTAATAAAATCATTTAGGGCCATTAAGTAATCAGGAAATGAATGAACGTTATAAGGGTGGATTTTTGTTCATAGTCTTTTAGTTAAAAGGGTTGAAGATACTACGTTTGACCATTTAGTGTTTTGATATGAACGACAGGTGATGATGAAAGTCCTTTTTTCTGCGCTAATACCTGGTCCAGATGCCTAATAATTCATCATTTTTGGTTATTGATCCATTCCAAAGACCTTGAGTTGCTTCTAACTTCGCCCAGTACAGCACAGTTATTTTTGGATAATAATCAACAACAATTTAATCCTTTTGGTTAACGACTTTGTAGAAAAGTACATGATTTGATAGATATCAGTTTGGTAGCGTTTTTGGGCATCTAGTGGAGGCGGATGGGGAGATCTAAACTAAACAATAATGCATGGGGACAAGCAGTCGGTTTCATGTCTAATAATGAAAATTTGTCTTTTCTTGTGTAAGCTCCTAATTCACCACCTCTATTTAATAATGCTGCTTCCTTTTATGTTTCACTACCTCAAAGTTATCTTGATCATTAACGAGCACTATCTTCCCAGCTTGAACACCAAAATATATGATACTCCAACAGAAAATTACAACAAAGTCAACATGCTTACTCGGACACATTTATTAGGCAACAACGAAGTTATATAGCAAGTTGGCCGACAACGGCTGCCGAACAATCAACTCCATTATCACCATAGATCGGATCTACTTATTCGCGTGTTCCACAGTCATATGAGATCGGATACTTCAGTATGAGAATAGAAAATCATCACATCTTGATCAGATTTTTAATCTACATAATGAGAAAATATGAAATCATGGATAAGATCCGTCCATGACCGTAAAATTAATATTAATGATGTGGTTGTAACTATGACAAAACCTCTCATGAAATATATTCAACAAAAGTGATGAAAGGTAATAAAAAGACCTTCAAAGAACATTCATTAACAATGATATGCCTCCGCATTTTATTCAGAATGAAGAATTGTATCGTTTTAACCCTAACTTCGAACGCAAAAATGGCTTCCATTACTCAACAAACTTCCAATCAAACTATTTGTCAAAACACCTCAACCAAAGAATAACGGATTACCATGGGGAAATGTTAGTCCTGCCACTCCTTCTTCAGCTCCATGGGCAAAACATGATGATCACGATACTCATAAACTCCTACACTACGCGAATTCAAGAATGGAAGCCGAACTCAAGCTGCTGCGTCTACGGTTACTCATTCCAATGTCTGATTTCAAAGGAAGAATCAACACCCCAATTTTTCTTGAGGAATTATCATCCAATGCATCTAGTTCGTCTTCTCTTTCTACTTTTCCTGCTGTTAGTATGGCAATCAAACAATTCTGCTCCTAAAAAAAAACAGAAAGAAGAAGGAAGAAAGGAAGAAGCAATTTAAAGACGTAACAGGATACGTGAAATGCTGCAACCAGCTTTATTTTATCTAATTCTGGAGCTGGATCGGCTGCCACGAATAGTATGGTAAAACGCTATGCAGATACAATAGCCACAGGAAATGGAGCAAGGTAAGCATCAAACTTTGTAAATATAATAAATTCTTGACATACTTATTATTATTATTATTAAAACTTATAGAAACCCGGACTCTATTTTGCTTGGACAACTGTTGCTAGCAATATTGCAATTACTCATCAACCTAATAACGTTACTATAAATGCGATATCAAGCCCCGTGGAAAATATTCGACCGTAGCTTGAGGTGGTTAATGGTAATTTTATTATTTTTCATAAAATTCAATTTTGTATTTAAAAACATTAAATAAATATCATTGTTTTTAAATAAGATCACAAAGTCAATTAAGAAAGCAATCAGAAAACTAATAAAGCAACTTGAGTTTGTCAAAGTCTTCAGGAAACGGCGGTGTTAATTCCAATGAACCTCGTTCTCCTTCGGAAGAATTTTTAAAATGGTGTCGTCAAACTTTTACGTGGGTAGAATGATGTGAACGATAATATTTTCATTCATTTATAAATAAAATTAATGTACAAAACATTCGATATTTTTCTTAAATATGGATTTTATTCACATGTTGCTTACATTCCCCTTCACGCCACTATTGAAATCATGCAAGATTCGATTTATGCTAATTCGCCAACTCTAGATGGTCAAAGATTGCTGATGAATTTGTTAAGCAGACGCTAGTTAAGTGGATATTGTTATGTAAATGGAATTGGAACGGAAATCAATCAAGAAAATGGATAAGAATTATATGATGTGATGATAGATGACATAGATAAAATCAATTATTGGTTCCATAAAGCTACAGGAGATGACAGAGAAGCATTATATTAATTAGGTAAATTTTATGAAATGGGAAATGACGACGTTTCTCGAAGTCTTGTCAGAGATTTGAATTTTATAAGAAATCAGCTAATCATGATGATAATAGAAATGATTATAAAAGTTGACGACTTGAGTAAACTTTTGAAAATGGTAAAGTTAACGATAGTTTAATATATTATTCGTCTGTTTTAAGATATCTGTGGATAATTTGATAATCAAGTTAGTATTGAAGAAAGATACTATTATTATTATAATGAATGTTGTATGAAAATTGCCAATAATGAAAAAAAAATAATTATGGATGTAAAATTTCAACAATCAAAGAAGAGGCGAAGAGATGTATAATTTCTAGTATGTCTGTACTAAGAAAATTAAAAAAGATCGATCGGATCTTATTGGATGACATCATCACACCATAATTTTTTAAAGTAAAATTTACCCCCACGACGGCGACATTTAGCGGTAAAAAAATTCCAAGTCCCCAGAATACACATGATAAATTGTGCAGGTGAAATTATGACTGCAATTTTTATCATAATTTTAGAACAGAAAATAGTGCGTAAAGTTGTAACATTCCCCTTTCTCATCGGGAATTTTTATAAAATTTAATCAAATTAAACGAAAATAGCAGGTTAGTAAATATTATTCATTTATATAGCAGTTCTTTATTCTATTGAAATAATAAGTGGATTTATTTTATTAACACTTTAAATTTATAATTAGCATGTAGAATCTGATGATGAAAATAGTAGTAATTTACCAAAAAATTATATAAAAGCAGTAATTGTATTCCTAAAGTAGATAAACTTTCAACAACTGATAATATAATAGCTAATAATGTATTGAAAATTCGATAATACCATTATTATAAGAATCATAATCGACCTTGTTTAAATCAAAACGCTCCTCTTAATTCACATTTTGGAAATTACAATTATGATGCTTTCAATTTGGAGTTCGGTAATATAAAATAATATTATTTTATCATTATTGTATTTTTTGATCCACCAACACATCCTTTATTTGTTATTAAAATTTATCTAAATAAAATGTTGAATCAAATTCTGAACTATATTCTTCAAATTCTTTACAAATACCGACTAACATAAATAATGCTTGTTTAGCTTTCAAATTCAACAAATTACTTCTCAATTTCAAATTCCAATAATATCAAATTTTTTAAATAATCTATATATTCAAGAAAATCGAGTAGTTACTGAAGAAGCATTTATATATATATTACTTAGGATTTCAAAATTAATGAATATCAGTTATAGTATGATTAGATGATTTTATGCTAGTGTTAATTAAGGCTTTTTGCAAACGTGCATTAAGGATTTTGTAAAAGCTTTTTGGATTATTTATAAACAATGTAATTGGTTTAGTATTGTTAAGATCACAGTTCCATGGCTTTGGTTTTAGTATTGGATAAAATTGGGTTAAATTTTATTGTTTTGAAATGAGATCAGATAAGAAACAAATACAAATAATTTTATATAAGAATTTGTTAGCAATCAGATCCATTTTTTTTAAGAGTTCATTAGATATATTGGAAGGATTAGAAGCTTTATCATTAGGTATTTGTTATAAGTAGAAACATCTAAAATGTGTTCATAAACATCATCATTAATATTTGAAAGGAGTTGCAGAAATTTGAAAAGTTAGGCATCGTTAGATTGTAACCTCTAAGTTCTGTAAGTTAGCTACTTTTTGAAAGTGTAGAACAGTGTTTACTTTTAAGAGTTTTAGATTTAATTCAACATAGGAATCATTATTAGATTTGTTAATTAAAATTCTATTGAGAATGATAGTTTTCCTAAACCTTTTAAGATAAGAATCTATCATTTTTAAGAAAGCATCTTTATAATTATCAATACGTTGTAAGATAAGGGCTTTAATACAGTTATTACTCTTTTTGTTTGAAAACAATTTTAAGTTGCTTTCTAATAGTTTGATAATGAAAACTTTCAAATCATGAAAATATATGTAAAGATCTTTTTGATAAAAGAAAGAGTCTAGTGAAATTGATGATATTTGTGTTTATTAAAATTTTTAGAATGATTTCATGCTTTTCAAAGATAATAATAAATGAAAAAAGATAAAAGTATAAGGTCAACTGCTTTCTTATCCATAAATAATTTGGTATTATGGTAAAGTTTGTAAAGTTTTTAATTTATTTATAAATAGCAGAATTATCAAAATAAAAAAAAGACTTATGATATAATATTATAATATTTTTGGAAATATGCTTATTTGTAATATATGTAACTAATTGTATGAAGAATTCTCAAACTTAATTAAGAAAAAATTAAGAGAAACCAAGGCTGTTATTATTACAGTTATTAACTCTTTTTGATTCTTTAATTAATTTATCAAATTTATTAGAGTAGAGATCCCAATGCAAGAAGACTATCTTTTCAAAATTGAAGGATTTTTATATTATTTAGCGTTGTTTTTATATGCATTGAAAAAAGTGTTAAAAATATTATTTTATAAAGGATTATATGTAGAGGAAGATGATCTGATTCATATATAATACAAGTTGTGTCAAAGGTTTTGAAAGAAGTAAGGTCATGAGAAAAAGAAGATGATGTAAAAATGTAATCAATATACGTTTGTATTTTTTTGGTAAAGATAAACATATAAAATAATTTTTTTGCATTATCTAAAATTAATAAAATTATTTAAATAAAGTTTAAATTGAGTATTTTGTTTATAAAAGATTTACAAATTCTATTTTTTTTTATATTGTTATACTTTTGTAGTTTGTAGAAATTATATTAAAATCTCTCATTAAAACTATATGATAGGATTTAAATTGGGCTTCAAGAATAATATTAATTATCATTGTTTCTAATTTAGATTTAAAATCTAGTCGATTAGTAGTATTAGCAGGAAAATAGATTTAAATAAGTTTTTAAATTGCAAATTGACATAAGTAATTCTATTTAGTAAAAATTTTTAAAAGGAAATATGATCATAAAATAGATTTGAGGATTATTTGATGAAAAAATAAATTGATATGACTTATTATAAAAAATTTTTGATAAATAAAAGGCTTTATAGAGTTTAAATAAATTTTGCTTAATCCTAAAATATTTAAATTATAAGTAGTAAAAAATTGTTCAATCTGTGTTATTTTTTTGTTAGAAATATAAATTCTGATATTTTGAGTAGCAAAGAAGAAAAAATTAGGATCATTAAAATAAGAATAAAAATTGTTATTTGATAAAATTTTTTTATTATTATTAATGTAAACATCATTATTGTTATTGGATTGGTATATACTTATTATTCAAAGATAGAAAAGTTTGAATGATAAAGCGTAAAGCAAATGAAATTATATGGATTTCTAATTTAATGTTATTAACTGAAGATTTTACTAAGTCAATTAATTCTTTATAAATGATTTGTTTAAGAGTTAAAAATTTCAACTGGGATTAGGAAAGATGATGAAGTATCATTATTTTCTAATTGGATTGAAGGGGTAACAGGAGTAGTTTTCATTTCTTTTTCACTATTTTGAAGTAGAAATTTGTATGTAAAATTGTTATTTTTATTTAGAATCATATTGTTACCAGCTAAAATTCACTATTGAAAAGTTGATCTACAAAGAATTATTAAATGATTTACAGAAGTTACTGGAAT
>CAMKVN010002515.1:0-13299 GCA_946474995.1 Funneliformis geosporum
TCGCGATTGGATGATCCAAAATCAATGAATGTTAGCTCATTGGATCCGTCAAGTCGCAAGGAATCGAATGGTAGTTGATTAATACGAATCGGTGTGATATTGACTGAGATCGTACATTTTTTGTTTATTATTTTTTCTCAATATGAAAAATCATGTAATATGACGCCATTTCGACTATTTCGCGACTTTAGCCTTCAATGGTTGAAATGATTTTAACCATTTTGACCATTTCGGATATCCGAAATGATCTATTTCGACTTCATATATAATTGTACCATTCTTGCAATCCCGCCTTTTATAACCTGTTTGATTACTGAAAATGAGATATGAAATGCTGAATTGGTTCGGAATTTACAGCTTTCATACCCTTTTTTCATGTATTCTTCTGAGTTTTTTCACCTTTTTGACCTTTTTCCTGCCTATTATCAGTAGGCTACTCAAGCATAATTTCTCTTTTCTTTCCTTATATAATTCTGCTTAAGTGGCTATCAAATCTATTTTGCTTCTACGCAAAAAAAATTTGAACTCAATCCCGTAGAAATAAATGAAGCAATAAGGTTTTTCTTAGGTGAAATGAACCTTGATTATAAATCTGGCTATAATGATCATACATATTTTCAACATTTATTGAAAACTAATAGTAGAGAGGATGTGGCCCTTTTAGAGGCCTATCATGCTGAAGAAATTGTTTCCAAATATATCATTCGGGTGGCAGGATCGAACTTTATATTAATTGATCACCTATCTGAAGTTTATGGAATTTCTAATGCTCATGAGTATATTGATAGTAACCTGCCTCTTTACCTGGTTCTAGGAATTGATGCGAGGCAGAAGTCTGATCTCAAAGTACTAGAGATATTTATCTTTTTTTGCTTATGCAATACAGTCATACCTCTCTATAGCGAATTTTTATATAACGAATTTTTTGGACAACTATATTAAATTTACCCTCGTTATAACGAACTAGCCAATCAAATTCTTTAAAAAATTCACTATAGCTCTATAGCGAAGTTGAAGTTCAGGACATAAAATTCGTTATATCAAGGGTTGACTGTACTAATAACTAAGTTTAATTCTACTTCTAAACTAGCAATTTAATTTGCATATATTTAGATTGATTCTTCTGCGACTATAAAATACAAAATGATATTAATACTTAAGCCTTAGCATATGCCTGAAGGTGGGAAGGTAAATGCTTAGCTAAAGTTAGTCCTAATAAATATTTATGGGCATGTAAGAAAAATCATCAATAGGAGGCGTCATATAAAAATATGAAACAGAATTATAGATGGTGTAACATTTATCCCAATATACCAAAAAGAACATGCTGGTATATATTTAAGGATTTATTAAATAAAATTTCTTGCACAGAAAACCTAAATTTTTGAGGTTTACACCTAGATGAATATAATGAAAAGCTAGACTTGGCTTTTGAATATAGTAGTAATTAACATTATCAAATTGTACCTTTTTTTCACCTGCAAGAACAGATGAATCTAGATGAGAAAAGAAAGCATTATGTTATCGGAAAGTAGTAATCTTTATTACAATCCCTTACTGTGTAGTAGATTTAGAAACTTTTATAAGAAGCGTCTTGTACACATTCAGTTATCTCCTAATACTTACCTAGAAAACAACATAGGCTCTTTCTTAATATACATTAATTATTCTCTTATAAAGGAATGCTAAGGTTCTGATTCATCTAAATAATATAAAACAGGCATCAGAGGATTCTTTCCAACAACAATTCTTTGAATTTTATGTAGGCTAGAAGACCATATTGGATCTGTTATTCTATGTTGTTCAAAAGAATTATTTTCTCACTCTCCAAGAATAAGCAAAAATCAGATATTATATCCTTTAGTAGCTATAGTTCATCAATACCTATCAAATGATTATATTTTACTGATGGCTTAGAATATATCCACTCAAGTTTTGTGGCATCATTAGGACTTATTCCAATTAACTGAGTTAGGGTATTATTCATATTATCAATAATTCTTCTTGCAAATCATTCATATTCCCTATAACGTTCACCAATGAAAGGAGTCAATGATTACGAGAAGTTTCAAAACTATGGTCGAAAGATCAATACTTCATGTGTTATTATAGCTGACTTTGAGGCTGATAATAAGAAATGTAATGAGATATATGGTGGAAGTATGATTAAACTCACTGAGCAGAAAGCCAACAGTTTCACTATTTGGTTCACTAGATTGATACTGGAGATGTCTAAGGTCTATTCCTATATAGGGAAGAAAATGTCACACAAGAATTCGTTCAAAGAATTGATCAAGAGCTGGTCAAAATCAATGAGATTCTAGCCATCAAACATTAGCGAATTGAGATTGAAGAAGACAAGAAAAATTTCGCAAAGACAATTAACTGTTAAATCTGTAAAGGTAAGTTTAATATAGATATAGATGAAATTGAGTGTCTAGAGAACAAAATAACAAATCTTAAAGAGAAGCTAGAAAGTTTAAAAAGGGTTCAGCTGAATATAATAGCATTGAAACAACTATTTATAAAGCGACTAAGGTAATTGCTAGTGAAAAAGCTAAAGCTAATAAGGTCTGGAACCATTGTCATATTACAGATAAGTTTTGTAGATCAGCCCATAGGGATTGTAATCTCAAACTCCAAATACAGAATTAGAAGACCCTAATTCCAGTTATATTTCACAACTTTCGAGGCTATGACTTTCACTTGCTTTGTGAGTCAGTCAGGTGATCAGCTAATGCTCTTCATATCCAAGTTATAGCCAAAACATTTGAGCGATATAAGTCTATGAAGGTAAGTTAACTCAAATATAAAGATAGCATGCAGTTCATTAATAGTAGCTTGGCTAGTCTTACAAAAAATTTAGGTGATAACCACCCAATAACAAGCCAATATTTCAAAAAATTAAGTTAGATAGAAGAGCAATTAGCATTAGTATATTGTAAAGGAGTTTATCCTTATAACTATATCGATTCTCATAATAGGTTTCAGGAGACAGAACTTCCCCCTATTCATGAATTTTATAGTACTCTTAAAGGTAAGATTTCACAAGATGACTACAAACACATCCAGAAAGTATGAAAGGAATTTGAATATAAAAATCATGGTGAATACCATGATCTTTATCTTAAAACTGACATACTTAGTCTAGCAGATGTTTGGACAGAGTTTCAAAAAATGTCTATGGAATATTATGAAGTTAATACCAGTCATTATGTTTCTGCCCCATCATTATCCTGGAATGGAATGCTTAAGATATCAGGAATTAGGATTGAACTTTTCACAGATATGACCATGCATGATTTTACCAAAAAAGCTAAGCTTGGTGGTATATCTATGGCTTGTCAATAATATTTTAAGGCAAATAATCTCAAAATAGGAGAATCCTATGACCTATCCAAACCTATATCCTGGATATTATATGTAGACGTAACAAATTTTTATGGACATTCTATGAGCTAATATTTGCCTATCAGAAAATATCAATGGAAAGCTAGTCGGGAATATTTACTAAAAATCCAGCAATGCTGAAGAAATATCTTGAAAAGATTTTCAATACACGATCTGATGCTAAACGAGGATATTTCTTAAATATTAATGCTTATTTTCCTCTAAAGACTCATGATTATTTAAAAGACTTACCTTTAGCAGTAGAAAATATTGCTGTAGAAAAGTATTGGTTAAGTCCTTATAATGCTAAACTTGTAGAACAATTAGATGATAGATGCTTCTCTGCCACAAAAAAATTAGTTTCCCATCTTGGATCACGAAAGAACTATGTCATCTATTACCAAGAGCTCCAATATTATGTAGAATTAGGTATGGTTGTAGATGAAGTTTCAGAGATACTCTCTTTCAACCAGACTAACTGGCTTGAACTATATATATTTTAATACTGAGAAACGTAATGAAGCTAAAAAAGCTGGAAATACATTTCTGAGTGACTTTTTCAAACTTATGAATATATTAGTATATGGCAAAATTATGGAAAATATTCGCAAATATCAGGATGAAGAATATTAATGAGCGAGATGAAAAAGCTTTCTTGAATAAGATCCGCATACCATCTTTCAAATATGGTAGACCACTAGGACTTACATTAGTAGAAGCATATATGGGAAAAGCTAGCGTGACTCTCAACAAGCCTATTATAGTTGGAGCATCTGTTTTAAGTCTTAGCAAGCTTCACATATACGAATTTTGGTATTGATATTTGAAGGAAAAATATGGTGATAAGGTCAGACTTGGATATATGATACAGACTCTTTTATATTTTATATTGAAACTGAGAACATTTATAAAGATATAATTGAGCGACCTGATCTTTTTAATCTCAATGGTGATCAAACTATTGGTAAATTTAAAGATGAGACCTCAGGTAATGTGATCACAGAATCATTTCAAATCCGATCCAAGTCTTACCATTATGTCTTTGCAGATAAGACCACAAATTTAAGACATAAGAGGGTTAGTAAGAAGGGTATGGATAAAATGGCTACAGATACATATATGCCAAAATTAGTTGGTTCATTATTTGATGATCCGGTAGACGAATCTAAAGTATTCGATCTTATGATCCAAATATATCGAGATTGTCTCTTTGGTAAAGAAGTATTCTACACTAAGAATGTAGGCATCTGATCAAAGATCATGTACTATCCTTAGTTGAGTCTGAGAAAAAGGCTCTCGGTCCCTTAAATACTAAGCGTTGGTATCTAACAGATGGGATATCTGAATTACCTTATGAGCATTGACGTAATATGATTTATAAGAATATAATCAAAGATGATATCATTCATGAAGTGGCTGAAAAAAGAGCTATAAGAGCTAAGCTTCCAGAGAAGTATCAAAATGAATGTGTATCTCACATATCTAGCTCATCCCAATAAGCTACTAGTGAAAGAGTATTCTATATCTCCTATAGTTTCAACCGAAAGAGTATTATTATTATATATTATTTTCTTGTATAATAAATATTTGATTACAGAATGCTTCTCTATAATGGAATGCAAACAAGTGCAAATATCTAATAGCACATATAGTGAGTATGAGAAAGACATGGTAAAAGAGCTAATGAAGTTATCAGAACTCGATCATCATACAAGAGCATTTCCAGCAATTAATAAAAAATCCAGTATTTTTATTGGAGAAATTATAGCATTAATGATAAAAGTGGATAAACTTAATTCTCGGTTCAAAAGGCTTGAAAGAACTGTAGACTGGATAGGAAATTATGTAGAAAAACAAACTGGTTTAGAGCCTGGCAAAGAGCTAACAGATTTATCTGAATCCGATTCAGATTAAGGATCAATGGTGACTAATGATATCCATAAGCAATATATGTGTAATTTGGTCACATAATACTGCTTCCTTAGGGCTCAGTGTCAGATGACATCCAACGGAAATCCGCGCAGTATCACATGATTACGCAGTAATATTCAGGCGATTTGATTGGCTAAAACATAATATAGAGTATATTTTTTTACCTGAACTTTGGAGGATAATATTTCGACTTCCACTGATTGGATATATACGTATTTAGGCTTGTTTGACTGCCCTTATCTTGTACTATATGTAAAATAAATTTTAGATAAATCGGATATTTTCTTGCGGGAATATTCCGTCACAAATTCTTGGCATTTTCTTTTTACAATTCTAAGGATAGGTTATCTCCTACAGATCAAAGAAGGATATTCATTCAAAAAAAATATTTGAACTATCACTATAATATATAAAACCTTTTTTATTATAGAATCAGAAAATCATAAATTGCGTCATCAAGTTGTAGATTTGCATTATAAGAACACATATATGCAGAAATTTACAAAAATGCAAGCTGAAATAATCTCATTAAGACAGCAAGTTTCTGATCTTAAGAAAGAGAATAAATAGTTTAGCCAGCTTATATCTAGTGAAGAATTAAGTTCTGATGAAGAAGAATACTATACAGCAAATGAAGGACCAGACTATATATTTAATCATTATTGTAAATATTGTAAACAAAGCTTTAAATATCCTTATTTACTTAAACGTCATCAAAAAATGAAAGGTAAATGTGCAAAAAAATAGTCTAAGCCAATGTTAACCGAATAGGTACCATATTTTTTTTACTAATCTGATCACTTGTTTGATTAATCCTATCACTTGTTGGACTAACCCGATCACTTGCCAGGCTAATTTGCTTACTGTATATATTTTTTAACTTCAGGTGTCTTTTAAGAATAGAGGGATATTGGAATTCCTTTTCACAGTATTAACATGTCCGATCATCTAGTTTTTTTTATGGGTTCTGATTCCTTTTTTTCTACGTAAAGATATTCTGCTGAGATTTGTGAATTGATAGAGGAATAGTGATAGTCTTTCCATTTCGAGTTACCTTAAATTCTCTCTTTATTAGAGGTTTCCAATCAGCTCGATATTGCCACTGTGTCTCAAGAATAAATAGGGATAGTTCTTTTCCATTATCATCATATTCTGTAGGAACAACAGAAAATTCATCTGAAATGGTATCTCTATTTTTTCCATCCTTAATAGTTACAAGAACACTATCAACTATACCAAGGGAATGAGACTTACTTGTGACTTCATTAAGTCTGTGAATCTTTTTCTTATCTATTTTTAGACTCAAATGCTTAGTCACATTTTCTGAGATTATAGGTGAATCAGATTCACTATCAATCATTGCATAGGGTATAGTTACTCCTTCACTTTACAGGAGATGGTCGCAATATCATTAGCATCTTTTATTTGTAAAAAATTTTCTCTAATGGTTTAAGCCAGTAAATAGGAATTAGCCAGGAGGCGCTTTGCATGTTACTTTTTTTTCAGCTGAATGACGTTGTGCATATGCTTTAATAGTATAGTTTAGAGTATTAGAACCCAATGATATTATATCATTTATGAAATCATCTAACTCAGTCCCTCTGGGATCCTCTAGCTTCGATTCTATTAGAACTTGAATAAGAGGTTTTTGCTCTATATTTGTGGCTTACATTAGCGAATGTAAAACATCTATAATTTTATTTGTAATATGCTTCCATAAATTTTCCCTTTTCTTAACAGTATCATCTTTTATAGCCATATTCAGAATCTGATCTTTTAATTTAGGATATATTATATTAATATATTGAGAGCCTTCCTTAAGAATTTCTTTAGGAATATGTCGTACAACTGATGATAATATAGATTTTAAGGTTATTAGAAAAACATAATTTTCAATCATGGTTAAAGATACTGAAGGTTTTGCTTTTTTACGAGACTTGGAAGTAGGGGATTCCTTCTTGTGAGTCTTTTTTATAGGTACTCACTCCACTTCGCACCACTTTTTTTTTACAGCATAGCAGTTTCAGTCAGTGGTATTTAAGGTAGATTCATCATCATCAATATATTCAACATCTTCTTATACTTTCTTCTCAACTATGTATTCTATTTCAGGCTCTTCGGGATTCTCCTCCTCCTCAAATATGTATTCTATTTCAGGTTCTTTAGAGTCATTAGGAGGTCCTCTTAGGACTGGATCTTTCTCAACATTTGATATACATAATTAACCTTTTAATCTGCTTAACTTCAAGACAATTAATCTTTGTATGACTAGTCTTTCTACAGACTGAGCAAAGACGAACAATTTGTTTAACTGGTATTTTTTGTGCTATCTTTCTAACTACTTTTTTTGTAGCATTAATACTTCTAAGCTCGAAATGACTCTTTCTTATATGAGCTGTTCTGCTTATCAATTTTTTTTGAAGATCATCATAGATAAATTATTATAAAGTTACGTTATCTGTTACTATTCCTGTATATTGCAAATCCCTTGCAAGTCGAATTTTAAAATCATATTTTTGAGAAATAGGAGTAGGTATTACTGGTTGAAGTTCTGGTTAAGATAATATAGGTATTTGACCTGTATTCACGCTTGGATTACGTTCTAATCACAAATCTTTTAATTGTGTAAAGAATGTATCTATACCACCAGAATTAGCTATTCTCATCCATGTAAAAAGATTACCAGATAATTAACTTTTAAGAAATCCTAAAACTTGTATTTTATTATCTGGAATACCCAATAATAAAGGTCTAATTCTTTTTTCATATGTATCAAATGAATCGCTAGGTAAAAATCTTTCTTGAGTTAATCTTTGAAAGGTCACTTGCTGACTACGTTTGTTTTACGCTAATATTTTGCTCTCATCCATGTCCGTAAAGTAGCTGGTGAATTAATAGCAGGATTAGTAGCTGTATATAGATCATTATTAGGAACTGGTATATACTTTCCTCCCAACTTGGATTTTAAAAGTCCAAATTTAATTGCATCATTAAAGTCTCCTGCGTTAGCATTTTCAAGTGCTGTCATATTTGCCTCTAAATGTGATATAGAATTCCAAATTTTATCTAAGTAATCATCAGGAGATTCCTGCCCAGTATATTGTTCATGTTTAACAAAAATAGTTGCTATTGTATTATATATTGGTTGATGTCTAGCTTCTGTCATATTTGGTGAATTAATAAGCGAATTATTTTGCAGATTTAAAATAATTTGCCAGAAATTTATTTCTCGAGTTTTCCATTTTTGATATCGATTAAATACCCAGGCTCTATTGAATTCTGCTAAGTCAGTCTCAGCTTTATGTCTTCGATTTATTAGTCGAAGACCTACCTTTTCTTGCAATAATATATGGTTACGCCTTTCTGCTCTCTGAGTTCTAAACCACCATACCCGTTATTCATCTGTTTCATTATTTAGAGCTTGTATTAATATTTAATTATCATTCTGTGATCTAGCTCAGACTTCTTGCAATTGTTACCTAGAGTTCTAGCTCGTTTAACACTTTGTTTTATTACCATATTCTGATCTTGCTAATATCTTTGAACTAAACGAATATAAGTAATAATATTAGCCAAACATATGCCAACTCTATCAAATTGCCTTCTTATATCATTTGGAAGAATGTATCTGAATTCTTGCTAAAGATGTTGAAGTCTTGAATCACCTATCTAAGATAGCTTGTATTATATGCTCCATATCTAATATTACTTTATTATTTGAAACTTTTTTATGACTTAGACTAGTTATTTCATAAATACGGGTCTTAAGCTGATCAACCTTATCTTATAATTTCAAAATATGAATATCTTATGCAGTACTAGCATTACCTTTATGTCTTAAATCCTGCAATGCTTTGTGAAGACGCTGTTTAAGAGATTTTATTTTGGACTTAAAAGATTCTATTTCATCTTCGTGGGCTAGTATTGTTGAATCCTGATGAGATAATGCCCTATAGCAGGTTTCTAGCTCTCTGCTAAGTGCTTTGAGTTTTTTATCCTACCAGCCTTCAGGTTATCAAAGGACTGCGAAAAAATTGCATAAAGCTTCTCTAAAAGCTGGGTTTAATTTTACCTTAAATGAAGTGCGTGATTGGCTTGAGAGACAAGCTGTTCATCAGATTCATAAACCCCTGACCAAAATATATTCTATATGCAAGTTTTAGCTTTATTAATATTTCTAATGAGATATATCAAGCAGACATTGATTCCTATTATTCAAATAGATTCGAGTAAAGCTAGAAATTTAAATATATTTATTGATTTACAAAAGATTTATTATCAGCCTTCGGGTTATTAAAGGACTGCGAATAAATTGCATGAAACTTTTTTAAAAGCTGGGTTTGATTTTATCTTATAAAGTGCATGATTGGCTTGAGAGACAAGCTGTACACCAGATACATAAGCCTCATCCTAAATATATTTTTCAAGTAAGTTTTTACTCTATTACTACTCCCAATGAAGTACATCAGGCAAATATTCTTTATACATGACATGTTAAGTCTGAACGAACAATTTATTTTTTTTACCTTAATGTAGTTGATATAGCTTCAAGATATAAAGCAACTATTCCTATAGGTGTAGCCCTTAGAGGGCCTACTAAGAGTATTAAGAATATGCAAGGTATCTTAACTTCATCTACTATTGTGAGATATTTAGAAAAAATCTATAATGATCCTAATTGCCCTCTTGTTTGGCCTAAAATATTTTTATCTTATAGGGGGTCAGAATTTAAGGGTGAATGTGAGAGTATACTAAGAAAATATGGCGTAAAAATTCAGAAAACCAAGTCTAAAAATACTATAGGTATTGTCGAAAGATATAACAGAACATTTACTGAGATATTTTATCATATTCTTGATGGAAAAGATTTATTGATTACTTTTTCCCATCCTCTTGATTCAATTCAATATGAAAGCTTAGAGACTCTAATAAATGATTTACCAAATATTATTGCTATAATAGTAGAAGATATTAATAATTCTATTACACGTTATCTTGGTATTTCACCTGCTGAAGCAATAAAAAGAAAAAACATTATCTCTATGCCTTCTTATCCTTATAATAGTCCTGTAGGCTTTGATGAAGAGAAGCTTTCTGGTGATATGCTTGTAAGATATTTACTATATCCTAGTGATTAGGAAAGAGGAAGACGAAGAGCAGGGAATTTGAATTGATCTTCACATATTTATCATATCTGTCAATCTATGGTATAAAAAAATCAGCCGATCTTATACTGGGTAGAAGAAGTTCTTTTTGGATTAATTCATAATGATGATTATATTCTCAAATATCCTAAAAGATCTTTTGTTTGAAAAGAATTGATGATTATTCCTTTTGATACAGAATTGCCTTCCCAGTAGGTGCTCACGAATTAAGAAAGTCTTCTGCTTCTTCATCAAGTTTGGCTTCTGTAGTAAAATAATTCTTAGCTAATCTATAGTATAGCTTGTATAGTTCTATAATAGAATTAAGAATCTTTGGATCTTTTCCGTAATATGATTTTAATCATTCATAATTTGATGATATTTATCTTTATTAGATAATATGGTTTGGGCTAACTTTAATACATATTTTTCAGGGTTTTCAGCTTGGCATAATTTCTTAACTCTCTCTTTATAATTTTGCATGAATTTGCTGTCCTTTGGCCTTCTATAATAGAGTCTTATCTTGATTACGTTTATTAATGCCCGTTCGACTTCCTGAAAAGTTGGCTTAGTATTAGCTAATTGAATTTGTATACTCATTGTGTATAAAGTATATCTTTTTTGTTATTTGTATTAATATAGTAGAAACTTTTATTTAAAATAAAATATTTATTATTACTATGATTGGTGAATATTCTTACAACTATTTACTTCGAACTGGTGGCATCTGTAGGCATACCTATCATTGATCATTAGGGTTTCATGAATATTGGAAAGCTAGGAAGTGTCTTCCTTACACAGTTTGTGATAAGCCGACTAGCTTTAAGCCTGACCTTTGTAGAAAATATGCTAGTGGTATTATGTGACCCAGTATATTAATAGGCTTCGAAATAGAGCAATGAGTACTTATTAGGAGGCAAATTAGGGTTGAAAATTTTACACCTAATACTAAGACATACAAAAAATTTACACCTAAACTTAAACATCTTGTTTTTCAACCACGCTAGGTCCCTTCTTTCAGCTTTGAATTCTGATTTTTTTTACACCTAGTACTAATACATATGAAAAATTTACACTTAACCCAATTTTTTTTACACCTAAGGTGAAAATTAGCAACCCTAACTTTATGTAAAGGAAATGGCTTAAGAATGGTTTACTGCATATTGAGAAATTATTAGTATACTAAAACATAATCTAGAGTTTTTAAACTTTCTTGTACACATTTAAAAATTTACACCTATAAACGGGCATAGGTGTAGATTTTAGTATTGCTAGCTGATAATGAATAAACTTTAGAATTAATTTTAGGATATCATGAAATATGATATGCATTTTAGGCTTACATGATAAGATCCAACTCAAATCACGTCACTTTGTTCCTTGATTTTTAATGGATCCTCTGTAGGTAAGCAAAATAGCATAAAAGTTATTATTTTTGGGTTTGCAATGTTAAGCCCAGCTTAAATCACGTCATTTTGTTTCTTGATTTTCGATGACCCCTCCTAAGGCAAACAGAATAATAAAAAATTTATGATATATTATTTCGGATTAAAATCAGGCTAGAATGGTTATATTAAACAGTATAATTCTTGATATCTGAAGGTTAATTCCAAGCCAAGTTCAATATTATCATTTAGAATTGAGTCAAAACACGCTAGAGGATTGAATTTAATCATGGATTTCGTATAGCTAGAATTGATTTGGAATTGATTTGGTGATTTGTCTCAGAACCCCTTTTTGCCTATATATTGTTTTATGTAATGATAAAAAAAACTACAATATTATTATCGTAGACGTCATTTACAATATATTAACGAAAATAATCCCATCAATCACATAATTTAAAATAAGCAATTCTGAATATTATAATGGAAATTTCAAAGCAGTATTTACAGAAGAAACTTATTGGACCATATATTATATGTAAAGTAGAAGGAACCAAATTTAAGTTTTGAAGATTTACTAAACATAAAGCCTTACAATATAAAACTTTAGATACTACTTAGCAATTAGATATTACACAGTTTTGTCATAAACATTAGATAAAATATATTGTAAATGGTAATATTGGAGAAACTTTAAAAAGCCAAAAGAAATTAGATGATATCGTGATCATAGAAATTGATCATGATGGTGAATCTGAGTTAATATCAGATATTGATTTGGAATAAAAGACATCAGAGGTAAGAGATAATAAGAGAGTTGATGAAATTAATTTTATTGAAAATGTGAAATCAATGGCACAGATTTTTTATGCAAGAGAAGGAATTGCCAATTTATGATTGAAAATTACTTAGAATAGATATGGAGTCTAAGAATTCTAATCTTAGACCATTTTTCAATATGCTTGAAAAGTTGATCAATCCAAGTGGTAGGGGTCTTGTGAATCAAACTGTTATACAAAGACAGAACAGCTTTCTTTTTTATGTTATTTTTTTGTAGGAATTGGAAATAAACATATCAGCTCATTAAGAAAAGATATTGCAATGTTTTTAGATCATTCAGGTATATCTGATTGAGCTATTGATTCCTTATCTAATATGCAATTAAGTTCTACATTAGAGAAAATCAGCGTGAAAAAAATGCTATATCATCAATTCATAGGGATAATGTTATAAAAGAGTTTTTAAAATATCAGAATAATGCAATAGTTGCAAATATTGATGATTATCATAACATTCATAGCTTAAGAATGCTAATAACTACCTCCACTAGTTCTGTTGTCTATATAACTACCATTCTTGCTATTCCTATATCTACAGCAAATGCAATTCCAAAGAATATTATATATAATATGGATTTAAATCAATATAGCATACATAATCCATTACTT
>CAMKVN010002516.1:0-13299 GCA_946474995.1 Funneliformis geosporum
TGATCGACGGGATCATCATTCGCTAATTGTAATTGGCGCAGTACTAATGCGTCATAACTAGACTATCACTAACAACATCTAACTTCTCGATGGACTTTTAATTTTTATTTTTGAATTTTTATTTTCAAGGTGGAAGAATATTCTCGTCAAAAAGTTCACTTCGCAATGCTTTTCGAGCTGTATTTAGGAATTAGTAAGGTCGATAGTTTCTCATCACATGATCATTCAGAAGCAAAAATTAGGGCTCGTGACATAAAATGATAGTCAAGACTCGAATTTTTTCTCGAGTCGGGTCAAATGACCCGACTTGTCATGTGATGTAGATTTAGTGATCGCAGCAATTAAGATTAAAAAAAAACTCCTTATTTTTATCCCAATTAAACATTCATCACTTTTTACTGTCTAATTAAAGAATACAGCAGCATTGACCATTCCAAGGCATTAGAATCAAAAGGTTTGCGTTTCAAAATTTCACAGATTGATTGATAATCGCAAATTATAATTTTTTTTGAAAAATGACATTCGACCAACAACAACAAAAAAAGGATACTGATACTAATTGTCAAAATTGGTTAAATCGAAATACAAAAAAGATTGGCTTTGCGGGCACTTGCGATTTTTGATGTTTCAAAGTATGCATGGCTTAAGCCAAATATACTTAACTGACAACAATTACAACCATTAAAAACAGCGTAGTTTTTCATCCAAAAAATTCTAATTTTCTTGTGAAGTATTAAATAGTTATATTTATAATACAAATAATTAATTTGTATTATGCATAAAAAAAGATTGATGTACATGTACAATCTTAAATAAAGAAGAAAAAAATAGTTCGGAAATTTCTGGAATAAAGAAAAAAGCCCGAGAATACCACTGTAGATGAAAATGTAATACGTTTTTCCTTTACACAGTAAATACTTTGTGTAACATTTTTTTTTAATAGAACAACTGTTTTCTAAAAATGTTTGTAAAGGAATTAATCCTTTTTGATTTTCAAATTGTAAATATTCATTATACTTTAGAGGGCAAGCCCCATGTTGTGATGCATGTACGCAAAAGGAATTTATTCAATCCTTAATAACTAACAATCATTAGCTTTAAAAGAATATATTAAAAAATTGATAGGCAAATAAATAAATGCACCCCAACATTTATATTGTATTTGTAATGGAATATTGCGCCTGTTTAAGAACATTTGACATTTAGTTAGACACATACTATATATCCTTATAATAAATAAATAAATAATACCACGAGATTCAATGTCAAAATATTTAAAAAATTAAATTGAAAATATTTCTTAAATTTTTGCGATTTCTACAGAAGAATAAACACGTGATTGTTAATTGGTTTTGCCAAGGCGTTTATTATATATCGATATATATATGTATATAAAAATAATACACTTTATTATATATGTTGTTAGAAATTTGAAATTTATACAGAGTTTTGTAAATTGGTGGCTTGCACATAAATATTCATAATATACGTTGTAATGATATTGTTATTTATAATTAGACTCTTCAAAACTTCATTCGTTTCGAAATATGCATTGTTTGGTCCTCAGTAATATATATATATTTTTTTAATTCGATTGATTCGTTTCTTGATCTATTTTTTTTTTATGAATGAGATGTATATATATATATAGAATCTCAAAAAAAAAAAAAAATAAAATAATTATTTAAATACCTTTGAAACGGTTGATTTGATTTTATGTTCATTGGATAAATTACTTATTCAACATGAACGATAATAACACAAACAACACAAACCTATATTTTTTGGAGCCAGTAACTTCAAAAACATTAGAAAGAAGGGATGACACTCCGAAGAAAAGAACACCTAACATGTTCATTTCATATCGTACAGAAATGTTGAAATTTAAACCAAATAATATAACGATGACCGAATTCAGCAAACAAATATCAACGAAATGGAAAAACTTATCGGTAGAGGAAAAGGCTGAATTACAAAAGAAATATCAAATAAGCAGAGAAAATTTGCGCTACATGTCCATTGACGTTGTTATAACCAACACATATGATTCTGTATTCATGGAATACTACTTGTTATAAAAAAATAACTTGATTAATAATAATTTTCAATGAAAAAAAATAAAAGTTGCAAAACAATTCAACTTATTTAATTCCTCGTTCAAAAAGACAAATAATAACAATTCGTGTTCGATTATCTCTACCGTTTTCATTTATATTTGTACTTCGGAACTTCTATTTTTAATTATTTAAACGCGCGATATTTACTAGATTAATATTCATTTTTTAAAATTATTTCGTTTAAATTTATGTATATGATATGCATTGATTTTTTAAAATAGTAATTAATATTAAGTTATTATTATAAATATAAATGTTAATCAAACCTTTAAATAAACACGGCTATATGTATAAAGAACTTGTCTAACGTTTCAAGGAACATATATTTACATGTGATGTTTGGCATGAAACGCGCAGATAATAATTATAAATGAGTGTGATCCGTTATATCCCATGCGGTAAGCCGATGGCTATGGGAATACCATATCGTATCGTATCGATTCGTGCTAATCCATTTGGGCACCAAGGTTATATTTTGCACTTTTAAACAGGATACCATGAATTCAATTATAACTTTGTATCACGGGTAAAGAATTTTTTTTTTCAAAGTTTGCAGAATCCTTGCATTATCACTTAGGGCGTATCCAACTTTAATACATAATATAATATATAAAGATAAATATTATAATAACAACAACAATGAAAAAGAGATTATAATGAGTTCATCTAATATGAATTAAACAAGTAAAAAGTGGTACATGACTATTTATGGACTACTCTCCTGAATCATTACTACCTTATATTACTGGTTAATATCCGGTTAAACAAATCATTCATGTTTCCAACAATACTTTGTTTATTGGTTGTTTCCCATAAAGTAATTTTTATGTTCATTTTAAATTTTATTGATAAGAAAGCAAGGAACAAAAAAAACGCATTACTACTTAAAATTATGAATTCGTATTATCCTTATTTATGAATAACAATGTGTAAGTACTACATGCTGCAGTTTCTAGAGCATAGCGTCGAAGAGAAGCTGAAGAAGAAACCGATATACTCATTCATATCGTAAAGAAATGATGAGATGAAACAAACAGAATTACAAAAAAAATCTAGATCAAACATTACAATCAAATTGGAAAAGCCTGAATTCTAAATAATCTAAATTTTATGTACTTTAAATATTGTGGTCTTTAATTGTATATGATTGTCTTCTATTTATCTTTGCATAATCAGAGAGATTTTTTTAATTTAGATTCCCTTAAATAGGCTTCATTTGATTTATGTAACACTGTCTAATGAATTTTTATTTTTATCAAAAATTTTATATTAGCACACTAATAGATTGATTTAAACCAATCACTACCTAATTTGTCCTAATATGAGTTTGTGGCACAACAGAAATATTCGCGTTATCATAAATCGTAAAATGGAAATCATTTTATTATTGGCAATCTTTTAATCGTAAATACTTTCCTGGCCCATTGCACAGACATGGTGAAATAATTACAAATGACTTCAAAAAAATTATCCGCTCAAAAAGTTCAAAGCTAGATTTATGAAAAAGATTGGGAAAAAAAATTCTCAATAGGAAAAAGCGTTAATTTAGATTTGTTCTAATTAATTTTTACAACACTTTTCTTTTTGGACGCCCCATAACAAGTATGAATGGGATCTTCCATTATATTAAACCGCATTAGATTTGTATCACATAAATAATTTTATTATAGCCCCGAGTGAAAGTCATTTATCGTTTTTATCAGTAAATTGTTTGCATAACATAGTTTATGAAGGGATAATTGGATGATTCTTGCGTAACGAAAATTTTGAAAAAAAAATATATATATATTTGGAATGTCCAGAACAATATTAATGCATGTAACCTTTATTCACGCGTTTTAAAATGGAGAGATTACACGGAATTGTATAAGTGTCGTAGAAATCAGAAGATAATCCGATGGATTTCATGAGGTGTTTACAGTATATGAACTTGAGATTATTAATTTGTTTATAAAAGGACATAGGCTTATTCATCTAATATTGAAAAAATGCTCAAGCTATAGATAAAAGTACTAGACTTTGAAATATAATATTGGACAATGTAACATTACATTGAGTAAATATCAATTTACTGAATATTAAAATGCGTTTAGATGTGACTAAATAATCCATCAAACAATAATCGTCTCATCATCTATTCAAATATTACTGGAAGTACAAAAAAAATTTTTTTATTTGGTTTTAGAATTTTAATTACATTAATAATCACTAATAAGTTCCACTTTTTTATTTAGAAACGAACTGACATGATTGCACAATAACAAAGTATGTCAAATCACGTTGATAATAATTTTATTTATTATATTAATCGTATCATCATTTTTTTTGTGCAAACAAAAAAACTATATGCATGATCAAAATATCAAATTCTTTTTATCTAAATAAGTTAAACATCAAAGAATTTTCAATAATTAATTTTATCAAAGGAATCGTACCTTTGTTATTACATGTGATCATGATCTCCTTTCATGCATCATAAATATACCCTTTTCTTTCAATATGCAATTAATTTATTTCTTAGGTATGTCTAATTTAAATTTTGATTTAATTTGTTTAATTATAGTGTTATGAGTGTATAATTCAAACAATATTTCGATAAACAGCATGTATACAATGATTATTTTAACTCTCATAGCTACAATTTTAATTGAATACGAATTTATTTATAGGTAAATCCGAAATCAGTCTTGCATATCTGAATATAGATAAGTCTTTCAAATAAAAAAAAAAGGAATAGAATAAGTAATTATTTGAATACAGAATATTCAACTCGATGATCAATTTAATTAATGTATCTTCTATGCACAACTATTTGTACAAGGAACGAGATTATCTTTATTAGGTAGTAACCAATTCATTATTTTATTTTGCATCTATTAGGATCTCAGCGGGACCTCAAATGGCTGATATAGTCGACGCATGACGTATGTAATTACGTGCACTTTCTCCAATCCTCTGTCCTAAATAGACCACTCAATAAACGAGGTATTATATCAGCCTATCAAGTGATATTTAACCGCCTCTGCTAGTAGTATCAGCCGTTGGAGTCTGAGTCGATGGATGAGATGGATGAGTCGACTCTGCAAAAATCAAGTAGAGTCGACTTTAGAATTTTCAATGACTAAGGCATGCTGGGTTGCTATTTCAAATTTGATATAAGGTCAGAATAATGAGAAATTTTTAATTAAATAAAACTTCAAATTTTTAGTCAAATGGGATTATGTCAACATAAACTTATAATTATCTATTTTTTGCAACATTAATTAAATTTTAAAATTTTCTGATAAATATTAAGATATTAATTATACAATTATGGTCACTAATTTCAAATGATAGTCTCGACTCAGTCGACGGCTGAGGACGGCTGAGTCGACTGGAAAGTCTCTAATGGCTGATTGAGTCGACTCCAGAATTTGTCACGACTTGTACTACTAGCCTCTGCCCAATAACTATATTATTTTATTTTTATTAAATTGATAATAATATAATTATTTTAATATTGATCGTTTTGTTACACACACATTAAAGATTTCATTTTTCAAGGTTGCGATTAAATCAATTAAACTAATTCGTAATTATAAATAAATAAAAAGGAGATTGAACCAATTTAGAAATAATCGCGTTTTGCTTATTCAACAAAAATCCACGTGTCCTTTATAGCTTGAAAATTATTAATTCAAGAAGCAAATAATACTTGTTACATGCAAATAATTGTCCTATTCCACCATCAGTATATTGGAAAAAAATAAATGAATCGCAATTCGTATTAGATCTTCGTAGGTCTAATTACCGACATTGTTATAACTGGTCAGATTTACTGACGATCATTACGTATTTGGACAAAACATACATATAACAATGCAATGATAACAATGGGGGGCGTAGTTACACTCAGGCAATATATTTTGTTACTTTAGATCTTTTATTATACAAATTCAGAACAGAATTGTAAATTCGATTTCAAAATTATTTCAACCCATAAACCAAATGTTAATTCGAATCACGTTTGTAGCGCCGGTACGTTCAATCACTTTTGGCAACGTGCAGAATTTTATTATTTTAAAAGTAATAATAAAGCAAAAGTTCAAATGTAATGTCAAAAAGAATCTTTTTTTTAATAACCAATAAAATTGTTTTAAATCTTTATTGTATATGCGCATACCGATTGAATTAAGAACAATATGTTCTATTATGTTTGTTAAAATTTTCCGAATGGCTCATTTTGATCGGCAAAACATCGGTGGATATCAAATGAAATCTAGCTTATTTTAATTTGGATTTAGACATTCAGCATTTGTTTTTTTTTAAAAAAAAAAAAAAATAAAGAATTAATTTATCTTTTATAATTACAAGTAAATACGACAAGAAATGATGAATCCGAATCGAATAAAATCTTGTGATGGCACCATATTACTTGACGCAATTATTCTGATTATTATCCAAAAAAGGATGCGATATTATAAATTTTTTTTTTTTGTTTTCCAACCAATTTTATGTAATATAGTATATTGATCCTATAGTTAGAAGTAATAAAATAGATCATATGAAAGCTTATGTATCATAAAGGTAATACATAACATAATAATAGAAAATGTTACAAAAAGAAATTACAAGAATAAGAAAAAAAGAACAGAATAAGTAGTATAAATTACTAAAAGAAATTAATGAAATATTCTAGTAATAACAGAATAAGAAGTTAAATAGCAGAAACAATAAGAATATTGAATATTATATAGTAATAATTAGATTATTCATCATATGCAGTTATTATTCATCGCATATTTACTATAATAAATATTTAAATAATTAATTAGATTATTCATCACAGGTAATTATTATTTATCACTTTTACTATGTAAATTTATTATATAAACCCTTTAAATACTATCAAGGAACTCATATTTATTTTCCCTTTTCCAAATAAAAATAAATAAATAAATTATTTTAATAAATGAATTTTTAAATACAAATAAAAATGAATACTTTTATTTGAAATGGTTAGTTGTTAAATAACCAAACATGAAAATAAATAAAGTTATTTCACTTGTATATAAATTGTAATTTAGAGAATTGTTAGAGAAATTATGTCGAAATAAAGCAAAAGGAAATATTCTGATTAAAATAATAATAGGAAAAATTAGAAATAAGTTAAAAAAGAATCACAGAAAGAATAAAATTACCGTTAAATCAATTATAAGAAATAATAATGATAACAAGAAGAAATTATAAATATAATAAAAGAAATATAAGAAAGAATTATAAGAATAATATCAACACAAGAAAAAAATTACTAATAGAATAAAAGTAACGTAATAATTATTATAAGAAGAATTATAATAATATAGAAAAAATAACAATAATGTAAAAAAGTATAAACTTAAGAAGAAGAAAAGATAGATACAAGAAGAAAAATAAAGCTTAGAATAATATCCTTTTAGAATAAGATATTTTTTAAAGATAGTTTAATAGTATTTCGAATAAATATTTGACATATCTAGTGAGAATCTCAATATTAATACCTTATGTATTATGTTATAGTTCATTAATGAATAAGATTAAAATATAGATATGATTTGCAATTCTTTATAAGATTGTTATAGTATCTAGATGTTTTAATTAATAATAAAAAGTAAGATATTAGAAGAAAAAATAAGAGAAGAAATATAATATTAGAAAAAAGAAAAAAAAATAATAGAAGGAAAATTAAATAATAATAATATTGTAAAGAAATTATAAGAAGAAATTAATGCTTAAAATATAAAAAATAATTCTCAGAAGTTAAATATTAATTTGTGAAACAAATTTTTTTGATGTGAGTAGCAGAAATGATTAAGAAGATATAAGCTACATTGAAGTTTTTGAACTCAAAAATGCTATTTATTTGTAAAATAAGAGTTATGACAACTATACTACTTACTTAAATAGTGAGATCTTTAACATCAACAATCTTAAAGTATTGATCCTTTATTATTATCCTTACTACTAACTAGATCAATTAATTTTTCTTGATTAATGAAATCATTATTTCTTCTCAATATAGATCACCACTTTATTTATTATCTTTCACATTTATTGATATTTTCTTTAATAAAGAAGCTTCTTCAAATATATATATAGATGGATCTTTGTCAGTAGCAGTTTCAGATAATTGTTGAATAAGACTTGGATAGATCTTTTTTGACTTTCATAACCAAAAATTTTGTTCTTTTTTAGCAGTACTAGAATATTTCTATTTTACAAGAGTAAATTTGAGGTTGCTAGATAAGATCAAGAGTTTAGATAGAAGTCTAAATGATAAAAGTAAAACTTGATTAAATTATATTAAAATCTTATTAATAAATCTGTGAAATTCAAAAAAGGTAAAACTATATCAAAACTTATAAAAATGATAAAACTATATCAAATATTTAGTAAAAATTTAGTGAAACTAAAAATTCAAATGCTTAACCAAATCCAAAATGAGTTTAGATAAGCAACCTTAACTAAATTATTTGCATTACTCACAGTCTTAATTGTTTGTTTATCTTCATCTTTACTTAAAAGTTATTTGAATAACCAAGTTGTCATTTAAGGATTTAATAGTTTAATCTACAATTTCTGTACTTTCTGATTTATGGAAAAAGTTTCTAACTATATAATATGGACTTTAATTAAACATATTGTCTTAACTAGGATTTCACAATTTGATTTGATATTTAAATATTTAATTTGAAAATCAAATCAAATATAAATTCAAATTAATAATTGATTTAATTTAATCAAATTCAAATCAGAGAAAAATTATTTGATCATATATGAATTAATTTTTGATATGATTTGATCAAATTCAAATTAAAGGAACTTTATTTGATCAAATACAAATTAATCTTCAAATATTTGATTTGATTTGCAAATTGTATATAAGTATTTTCTACAAATATTTTAATATGGTTGAAACTTTCTATAGCAACTTTTAATTTTTAAAGAAAATTCAGTAAAGTTATACTAAACTATTTGTTTTATTTATTATATGATTATTATTATATTTAAAATTAGTAAAAAATTTTATTTTATCAGAAATTATTTTTATTAGTAATTAAATTTATTGTTCGTAATATAAAAATAAAAAATAATTAAATATTCACAATATATATTAAATAATAATAAAAAAAATAATAAATGTTCGTAAAATTTATATAAATAAGATAAAATATGTTTAATATAGAAAAGAAAAAAAGAAAAGAGTTCGCAAATATATAAAAAGAAAAAAAATGGAAAAAATGTTTGTAAATAAATATATATATTGTCAACGTCTGAAATCAACCTTACTGCACTAATCATTAGTGACCAATGGAATGATGACATAATAAGCATGACCAATACTGTGCTGAATTATCTGCAAAATTCTGGATTTTGATGTTTCTTAGGATCCACAGGATTCTGGGAATTCGTAGGATTCTTAGGATTTACTGGATTAGTCAGATTATCCTGATTCGTTAGATTTTCCTAATTCCCTTTATTTTCATTATTTTAATTATTATCGTTATTCTTTTTATTTTCATTATTTTTATTATACTTATTATTATTATTATATTTACACTTGTAGTTACAAATTTAGTTAGTTTATAGCATAGCAATTAGTTAGCTGTAGCAAATTAATTTTGTATAAATAGAATAGCTTTTTGCTCATGTTGTAAAATAACTCTCTTGTAAGTTCTAAAATACTTGTGAGTTTCAAGTAATAAATAAAGGAATCAATTTTAAAACAAAAATACTTTTCCCTTCTACATGTCCATCATCTAGGATTTGATCGTGAACCACTACACTAACTTGCGATTGAGTTCATCATTTAGAATATATAAATTCTCTAAATTTCCTAAGTTCCTAAACCCTTAAGTTCGTAAAACCAAGTGAAGTAATTCCAAGACATTTCGGATACCTGTAGGATGTAAGATTCCTAAGGTTATAAAGTCCGATGATAAGAAAGTTACTTACCACAGTAAAGAAACTTAGATAAATTACATGAAGTAATAAGAGAAGATTCTTTCCAGTGACAATATATAAAAAAAGAGAAAAAATTAATTGCAAATATATAAAAAGGAAAAAAAAGGAAAAGTATTTGTAAATAAATATATATATAAGAAAAGAAAAAATTGTTTGTAGAGTTTGCAAATATATAAAAAAGAAAAAAAATCAATCGCAAATATATAAAAGGAAAAAAAAGGAAAATTGTTTGTAATAAATATATATATAAGAAAAGAAAAATTGTTTGTAAATATATATAAAAAAAGAAAAGAATAAAGAGTTCGCAAATATATAAAAAAGAATAAAAAAATGTTTGCAAATATAATAAAGGAAAAAATGTTTGTAAATATATATAAAAAAAAAAGTAAAGAGTTCGCAATTATATAAAAAAGGAAATAAAAGAGAAATAATGTTTGCAAATATAACAAAGGAAAAATGTTCATAAATATATAATATTATAAAGAAAAAAATTAATTGCAAATAAAAAAAAATATTTGTAAATATATATAAAAAAAGTAAAGAAAAAGAAAATTATTTGTAAATATATAAAAAAAGGAAATATTTGTAAATATATATAAAAATGGAAAAAAAGAGAAAATATATACATATATAAAAAAAAAAAAAGAAAAATGTTTGCAAATTTATAAAAAAAAGGAAAAAAAATTGTTTGCAAATACATAAAAAAAGGAAAAAAAGAAAAGATATTTGTTTGTAAATTACTGTATAATAAAATAAAAATAAAAAATAAAAAAAAATTTATAAAATAATAACATTATTATTAACTATATTATTAATGGTGGTGGTGGCGGTAGTATTATTATTGTTGTTGTTATTATTATCATTATCATTATCATCGTCAATTACTATTATGTTTAAGAAGAACAGGCTGACTTTTCTCAGTTCTACGTTGTCTTCCTAAAAAATTTATTATAATTAAATAACTTTTACATAAATACTCCTTCACGTTAGAACAAAAAAATTTAAAATTATAATTAAACAAATTTTTTATCTTCTCAGGTATCCCGTTTTTCTTAAACCCTTGCAGTTCTTTATTGTTTATGATCATGAATATCATCTAAATAGTATTAAAATACAAATTAAATTAATATTTAAGCACAAATCCAATTAGAAATAATATCAAAATATAAATTTAACTAAAATTATTCTCATTTACCTGCCAACTCCCAGAAGTGTGTATCAAACTCATCAAAAAATTTTCTGCCAGCCTAACTTCGCCTACCTTTAGGATCGTTAGCCTATTTTAATCGCATATTCTAAGAAAGAGAGAAAAGAGAGAAATAAGCTATTAAACATTCTTATATAAATACATATTTTCTTTTGATTATTATTTTGCTTACATTATATTGAGAAACTAAAGAACTGAATTTATGTTAGCATTGAAGTTCTATAAATGCAGTTTGATAGGTATCATTCATATTCTTCATAAAAATTCTTTTCGTGAGATACCTTCTATATTATGATACTCTTAGAAAAATATTATATATAATTCATCTTAATAATTTAAAAAGCAATTTATACATATTTTATATATTAAATAAATAAATAAAATATTTACTTAATTGTGATTTTTTCACTCATTAATGAGTACACATGTTAAATTGTTTGATCATTGAAAACGAGCAGCAGTAGCAGTGGTGTTTGGAGAATTTGTTGAAAACATTTTTTTGTAATTAAAAATTTTGATTCAATTTAGTATAAAAGAAAAAAGAAAAAACCATACTTATATATTTGAATTATATAATACGTATGAATATTCAAATAATTAAATGATTTATTCAAACTTTTACTTTGTAAAAAGCTTTTACTTGAAATATCTAATATATCAACATTTTTATATGAAATTTATATTATTCGTTTGAAAGTTATTTTGCAACATGAATTTTTTAATACATCATGCAAAATTTCTGTTATATCAGCATTTTTTATATCTCAACTTTTTGCTAATTATTTAATTATTATAAAATTTTTAATTTGATTTTATAAAATATTTAATGTTAGCATTTTTGTATTATTCATTTGAAATTTAATTTGCGATATGAATTTTCTAATTTAATATAATACGTTACGTAAAATTTCTATTATGTTAGCATTTTTATAACTCAACTTTTTGTCTAATTATTGAATTATTAAAAATTCTTAATTTAATTTATTATATTAATATGTCAGATTTGATTAAAACTCAAAAATTTCACTAATTTTGATTGTAATATGTCATTATACCATATTTTTTAAAATTAAATTGATCAGAAATGATCAAATTTTAATTAGAATAAGTTTGACATTAATTAAGTTTAAACAATAGAAAACAATAGAAAAATTATATAAAGATCAGGTAATGTTAATGTAAAGCTGAGTTTTAATGGAAATTTTCCCAAACTTAATTTTCACTAATTTAATAAAATCAAGTTTAAGAGTATCACGAAATCTAAAAAGATCAGGAATGTTTCTAGATCATCTATCATATTTTTTTTTCTGAGAAAAATAACATTAGAATTTTTCTGAGCCTTGTTCCCTCAGCCCAAAATTTTGATTATACATTCTCACTAAGCCGTTCTTATTAAGCCGTTCTAATCATAAGCATAAAGAAATCCTACCTCCTCCTTCTTCTTTCATCAAAGTCAAATATTTGAAAATTTTTTTCGGAAGAAATAAAACAACAAAATTATTGCAAAATGTAATACTTGTAGAAATGTAATTTACTCGGTTAATGGTGATGCAACTTCAAACCTTTGGGTTTATGTGAAAAATGTACATAAGTCTCTAATTAGTATACCAACTAATCAGTATATAATCGAACAATGTTCAAATATAACTAATTGAGTAAGTAAATCATATATTAACATTTTATTTTTAAAGTAAATAAATTAATATATAATAATTAATATAATTTTGTTATTAGCCTATTATAGAAAGTAGTTTACAAAAATCTTTACGAGAATGAATTATCCTTAAAGATCACACATTTTCAATTATTGAAAAAAGAACTAAAAATGTATTGGAAAAGGCTACTGAATTTACAATTGTATCCTCTGATATAATAAAGAGAGATATAATGTGAGAGTTTGTTGAATTTCAAAGACATATCCAAAAATATATAGCAGAAACTCCAGGAAAAGTATCATTTTCTTTGGACCTTTGGACTTCTGTTGTAGTTAAA